>VXBP01006773.1:0-51727 GCA_013400115.1 Rhinopomastus cyanomelas | reverse complement strand
CCAGATGTAAGACTCTGCACTTACTCTTGTTATGCAATCCAAGAACCTGGATTGCTAGTGCCTTACTGTGTTGTCCATCCAGCAGATGTCAGGACCTCATCTGCTGGTCAGGTGGCCCGTAGCAGACCCCTACAGTAACATCACCCTCCCCTGTCTTCCCTTTAATTTTAACCCACACATTCTCAACCAGCTCATCATCCTTCCCCAGATGGAGCTCCACTGATTCCAGCTGGTCACTGATATAGAGGGCAATGCCTCCTCCTCTCCTTCCCTGCCTGTCCTTCCTAAAGAGCTTGTACCCATCTATCCCTACATTCCAGTCGTGGGAATCATTCCACCAAGTTTCAGTAAGAGCCACTATGTCTTGGCATCCCAGGAGCACAGTGGCCCTTAATTCATCCTGTTTGTTGCCCAAGGTCTGTGCATTTGCATAGAGGCACTTCAGCTGGGCTGGCCCTGTCCTCCTCTTGTGCCAATTGCCCTTGATTGCCTCAGACTGTCCTGGTGATGATGGTGATACAGACAATATGTTAAAGGCAGGCTCACACAAACAGTTCAACGAGCTGTTTCTTTAAAGAAAACATATTTCATTTCAAAGAACAGTTAAACAAAAGCAGTTGGGACAAATATTTCCCTTCCCCGCAGGTCTGGATGTGTTGAAAGAGGAAGTGGTATTCTGAGAACAAAGTCCTTCTCCTCTCATATCACATGACAACAATCATTACTGGCAAAGACATGAAGGGAAATGCTTCCTCTTTTTAAATGTGAGAAACTGACCTCTCAAAATTTTGAAGAGATTCTTGCACACGTTATTCCTAATCTAAAAACACTCTAAGTACCCAAGTCTATTTTTCATTCTCGCCCCAAATTCACCAGTTTACCAGTGAACCTGTAACAAAGGTGCCACAGCAGATGGGACTGGCTTATCTGTGCCCTCGTTACAACCTTTGAGCCAGCTGATTGATTTCAGCCACATTAGAAAGCAAATTCCTGCATTTCTATATTTCTATCTGACAGATGGAAGCAGCTCTACTAAGAGAGTGAAGAAAAGGCTAGGAAATCTCAGTCCTCTTCAATTCTGACAGCAGCTGGCCAGCCAATTAGCACACGCATTGGTCATATGAGTTAGGCTGTGTGATTTTTGCCTTTCTGAAAGCCAAACACAATGAAAAAGAATCTACAGAAGAAGCTGCTACTGTAGGAAGAGTGATAGGGTACACAAAGGGAACTGAACTGTTACAGTGGAGAGATGTACCAGACATAGGACACCAACCTTCATCAAGATTAACGATCACAGAATAGCTTTGGTGAGAGGTGAAGCACCAATGAATCAAAATTCCTTTTAAAAAACCCCCAATTAAAAAGCTGTCCCATTGTTTCCATTTCCACATTCAACCAGAATACAATGAAAATTTAAAAGAGCAGAAAAAAAAAGTGTGCAGATTACACATAGCTGGATGGTACAAAGAATTAACGCCTCCTACCCTCATGTTTTCTCTGTGCAGTATCAGTAGTTTCCAGTAAGTATTTCCTCATTAAAATCTCATAACCATAGCCAGGAATTTTGGAATTCAACACTACAGAGTGTTAGGATGTACACACAACCTCACTTGTGACAAGTTGCTTTTGCTAACAATTACATTTTTCACTCTCATTTTGTTGTAATGATGCACCCACACACATAAAAATGTGTGCCACAGAATTAGCACGCAGTGCAAAGGTCATGCTTTATACCCCAGTGTTGGTGTGGGTATTTCCTTCCTATGCATGAACAGGGCTACGTAGGTGAGATTGGATTATGGAGCACAGGACTCGCATCAACCTGGATTAACTTTTTTTTAAATTAAGAATGTATCAGTAGATAAATAAAATGAACCTACCTTTTAAACACCACTTCAGCTGCAAAGTTTTCCGCAGATTTAAGCGGACTCTGGCTTAAATAGGCAAAATTTAATTAACAGCAGAAACTGCAGGGCACAGGCTCAGGGATGGAGTAATACCTGGACACAGAGGGCTCTCTGGCAGCACACTGGTGTGTTCCCATTATCCTTAGCAATTAAGTCTAACACCTTGCAATGCAAAACACATGGAATATTTGTGTTGGGTGCATTCATACCACGTTTATATCATCTTAATAATGTTGCAATTTTCCATCAGGTAAAAAAATACTCAACAGACAGTTTATGCCACTAGGGATAGCCTTAAGAAATACACACAATTTCTCATTAAAAAAAGAAGTCAGCCCAGATCTTTCTTTAAAAAATATGATTTTCTTTCACAAGTCTTATACAATATGGTATTTTGATTAGTTTTTGCAATAAATAGCTCGTCAAAGTTAAATAGACTAGTATTATATAAGTATGTTTGCTTTTTAAATTAATGTCACAACACAGTCCTAGATATTGCCACAACAGTAGGCCTCTAGGAACAGTGGCAATAATTATATATGATTTCACTGCTCATATACAGTTAAGTATCCTTGTACTTTAAAAATATAAGTCAAAAGTCTGTGTACACATCTTTGTGTATGAATTTTTACTGCCTTAAGAATGCAGCAATAAGAAGACAAACTTAACAGTGCATCTGCTTTTCATTTGGTCCAAGTGAAGTACGGAGGAGTACATTTAGGCCTTTTCTGAAGCTGCTCCTATTGAATCAGAATCATTTTGTGAGTCCTGAAGGTGGTCTGTTGCCGTGCTGGCCTCAGCCCCAGTCTCATCACTCTGAGTCTTGGATTCTTCTGAAATGACAGTTAGCTTGTCACAAAGATGCTCTTCTTGTGGGAGTGCAGAAAAAAACTGTGAACTACTGGGAGGCTTGCTCATAAACTATGAAGGAAAGAGGAAATTATAATTAGGCTACACCAGGCATCCCATCCTGTTTGCTTAGAAACGTATTTCATGTTGTTTTCCATACATCAACTGGCTTTCTCAATCTTTAGACACCCCAGAGCAGTGACAACATAATAACCCCTTGGCTCACTTTAACATCCCGTGAAAGACATGGAAGGAAATTGCAAATGCCTGTATTTGCAGGGAGATACCTTAGGGGTTAGTGACTTCTTTGGAAGACAAGCTTTCTTAAAAAAATGAAATGCTTAAGTTTTGTTTGGAAACAGAAACTAAAAACAGTGACTTGACTGTAGGTGAAGTTTGCAGAGATTTGTTAAATAGCTCCAAGAGATGTGAATTGTTCCTGCCATCGCAGAGAGCTGTCTGCTCAGACATCAAATAGTGATGCTCTAAGTATCAACATAAACCATAAGCATTTAGTCAACTAATGGAGAGGAGGGACTATGCAGTACAGTGAGAAAGGACTTAATTTTATACCAGAATATCACAACTTTCTCCCCAATCTCTGTTTTATTGCTAAGATCAAACTAGCCTCAAGATTCAAAACAGACTTGGCAGGATGTCATCACTGTATTTTGAATGTCAGCCAAGGAACAGCACACCTGCTGAACACAGTGAAAACATGTCAGCCACTCGTTCTGGCAGCTGAAGTGGCAGTTCCTTTTATTTGTAGTGACTTGCGGAGTACAAATGCATTTTACTCTCGCGAGCTGGCCCCAGTCTGTTATTGTAGTACATTTTACATAACAAGCAAGCTGCTCTATCAGAAGTCCTGTGCCCTGTAATAATAATATTTATTTCTTTAATTATTACTCTTAGACCTTTTTCTAGCAAAGTATGATTTGAAATGTTTTTTCAGTCACCTGCAATCTCAAATGTTCATGTAGGGAAACCACTGTGACTTCAGGTAAGCACGACTGACAGTTAATTACTGTGACTAACCGCTATAGCCACTAGCACAAAATAAATTTTCTCCATTTCTTGTGAGAAACCTGTAAGCAAAACAAAATTTGACCACATCCTGTACTGATACTGACTGGAGCAAAGTTATCTTCCAAAAGCTGAGCTACACATTTGGTAAACACTGTGCTGAGCATGTGCTCAACATAAAGCACGAGGTGATGACAAAGTCAGCTGCAAAGTCTGTCTGCTGAGTTCTAAATGAGTCAGAAAGGAAGATTCAGACAAACAGCAGGAAACTCAGAAGAACAGACATTGCCAACTTTAGTGTATCTAGCCTTTTAATGTTGCTTTGTGGGTAACAAGGTCAGTGCTATTTCCCAACAGGAATGACTAATATTCATTACTCTCATTTTATCTTGGATTTTCAGACTTCACTATATTCTTAAGTGAAAACTTTGTCCCAATTTTGGCTCGATATTCCATTCGTGAAAGCACTTGGTTTCACGAGAACAAATGTACATTTTTAAGTCTAAAATGACATAGAGGAGGCAGATACCTGCTGCTTACTACCTAAAATGAAGAACATTTGTTAACATTTGTTATTCCCTCACTTTAAAATGAATGAAGACATCCTGTTTCTAACCCATAAAAAACTTCCCATTACAAATTATGCAGTTCCTTTAGGAATAGAAGTCACAGAATCTCTGGTTGTAAGACACCTTTAAGATCATAAAGTCTAATCTTTAATCCATCACTGTCAGGGCGCCAGTAAACTATGTCCCTAAGAACAAGATTCAAGCATCATTTAAATATCTCCAGGGATGGTGACTCCAACACTGCCTTGGGCAACCTGTTCCAATGCCCAATGATCCTTTCAGAGCAGAAATTCTTCCTAATATCCAGCTTCAGTCTCCACTGGTGAAACTTGTAGACATTTCCTCTAGTCCAAGTGCTTGCAACCAGGGAAAAGAGGCTGTCTCCCTCCTCACACCAACCCCCTTACAGTAATTGTAGAGAGCAGTGAGGTCTCCTCTCAGCCTTCTTGTCTCTACACAACACCCCAGTTCCCTTAGCCACTCCTTAAGTGGCTTGTGCTTCAGACTGTTCACAAGTCTCAGTGCCCCTCTCCCAGATGCACTTTGGCATCTCAATGTTCTTCTTGTAGTGAGGGGCCTAGAACTGAACACAAATCTGTACTGAGTTTTAAAATTGTTCAGCTTTTAAATATTTTTAACCATTCTGAGCAAAACTGTTCAAAATGACAATATTTAGAGCTTACTGCACACCAGAAGCAGTGAAAACTCTTTCTAACTTATGTCACTGCAGCACTACAGAACTTGATGACAAAAATGGTGCAATATTCATGTAAAATGTATGACCTTGTAATTAAATGCTAAATGAACTAACTTCTACTACCTTTCTCACACTGAGAAGTACCTTCCTTTATTAGCTTTTTCCCCAAGTTCATGACTTCATACCTTACACGTATCTGAATGGCTTTACATGCTTGGCAGAAGAGAGAGTTTTACCACACACAGTAACCATCTAAGAACAGATAACCAGCATTCCCCATTACAGACTAAAACCCCCTCAGAAGAGTCTGTGCTTTACAAGAAGCTAACAGTCAGGTACAAACGAAAGGCAGCAAAATAAAGGAAGCTCTAGAGATTTTGGCATGGAGAGCGTATGAAAAGCAGGAGGTTTTGCTGAAAATTGTGCTAACAATTCTAATTGTGCTAGGTAGAAAACCAACCTCTTTCAAGTGTTGTGGGAAAACATATGAAGGGCAGAAAACATGTTTGGTGAATCGATACAGATACAGAAAGGAAAAGAAGCAAACAGGAACAGATACTACAATGGCCAGCATCGATCCTATAAGCACAGCCACAATTATCCACACAGGAGTTACACCTGCAAGAGACAAGAAAAATGTATTAGAACTCTGATTATTGTTCATTTCCAAAGGTTGTTTTTTTTTTCTCTGTGGAATTTAATAAAACTCAAATGATTACAAAATTGTTTCCAGATGCAAAAAGCCCTCTTAGCTCTTAAGTTTTAGCTTTCGTAGGCTGAAGAAGATCCCAACAAAGTAAGCTTACAAGCCATCATATTTAGAGGTTTGCAGTTACAGACACTGGTAGATTTACATGTGATACTAAGCAAATGGTTAAAGGAGAAAAAAACACCAAACCCATCCATTAGGTGATATAATCTGGAAATCTGCTGTACACCCTTTGCTGTTTAAGGACTGTAGGTGGTGACACGTATCACCACCAGAGTACAGGCTTCCACTTTGTTCTTAAAGAAATCTGTAAAAATGGCAGCAAAGAAAAGAAAACATGGGACAGAAGTCTGTAAAATTCTAAAGCACTGAGCCTTTAGAAAGATAAGTCAGGGACAAGGATTTCACAACAGGCAATCGGAATGAAGATGTATCCATACACGACTGTATAAATGTTTAAACCAACCCACACCTGCTAAGCACTGCTCTAACCACAACTTACAAAAAACATCACCACCAAAACCCACCTGCAATTCAGCTGCCATGCAGGCAGATAACACACATGTAGGAAAAATTTTATGAGGAAAAACATATGAGAAACAAATTAGCCCAGTAGCTTTCCTGTAGATTAACTTGTGTCTCTACCTTTGATTTTCAATATTATCTGAGGGTGTAAGTTAGCTGAAATACACACTATGCCTGCGAAAAAGACAGCATCTAGGACCCCACTCTTTCTTTCAACTAGGGAGATTAAGCTCCCCCTAAGACAACAAGGTCAGGCCATGTAGCAATTATTGCTGGACTCCACAGGCAGCAGCCTACAGTGACACAGCTAGAAAGGAAAGGACTTTAGGTATTTAACTGCTTTCAAAATGAGAAAAACATTATATAAACAAAATGCTTGTTTATATTATTGATTAATAACTGCTGTGTTTCACAGGGAAGGAGCACTGTGGTCTAGTCTTGGAGACCTTATCACCGTTGGTCTCTTCTCACAAGTGACAAGTGACAGGACAAGATGGAATGGCCTCAAGTTGTGCCAGGGCAACTTTAGGTTAGACATTAGGAAAAGCTTAATAGAAAGGGTCATCAGGTGCTGGAACACGCTACTCAAGGATTTGGTTGAATAGACATCCCTGGATGTGTTTAAAAGTCATGTAGATATGGAGCTTAGGGACATGGTTTAGCACTGGGCTTGGTACAGTCAGGGTTATGGTTGGAATAAACAATCTTGAAGGTCTTCTCCAACCTAATCAATGATTCTATGAATCTTACCAGAGGTGAAGGAGACTGCAACACAGACTCAAACTCCTTTCTCAGTTACAATTACACAGAACAAAGGCTTCCACAGAAAAGTTAATATGGCTGAAGGTAAAAGAAATTTGAACACATGGTGTGATCAGTGAAGAGCCTATGCTCCACTGAACTCTGATATTCAGAGTTATGAGGAACGTACAAGCCTCTGCAGTGAAGTAAAGCATCATGCCATCAATGCCATACTGCCTGTACATTTCACTTAATTTCCAGCTCCTCTGCTCCAAAGGTAAACATGTACTAACCACCGATCAATATCTAATCAGTGAGCACACCCATTTTGAGAAGATTTACACATTACACCCATTTTCATTTTGAATGGTTTTGCACGTTTCCCAGTTCCCTACAGCACATGTCCCACTGTGATGCACCAGGTATTACCATTGTGGGTTGTCTGCTCACAAAGCTCTCTGCTCAGTTCCCCTGTCTTGTTCCACTCGGGGATAACTGCTTGCACTTGGATACAATATATTGTCCATGGTTCCAACTGAGATAGTATTTCAGAGTTGTGTTTGGTATCTATGTGAGTTACCTAACAACAAAGAATACAAAAAATTTGAAAAACATAAGTCCCGTGGACTAGCTAAGTAATTAAATAACATTCAGAGGAACAAATCCCAACAGTTATAAGCCACAGTGTGAATAAAGCTTTTAAAGGCAGAATGAAATGTTCTGCCCATGTCACGTAACTGACAACTTTACATTGATTTCACCTACAATCAGACAATTTGGCGGCTTTCATCAGCATTAATGAAGCTTTAGGCTGAAGAAACCTAAAGAGATATGATAAATGAGATCTGCTGGCAGAGAGATAATCATTTGACTGAACGAGAACAACTAAGAGTGTCACAGACAAACCATTTAATTTTAGACAGAGCAAGTAGGATGAATCATCTAGAGGAAAACAAAGAAAAAAAATACTTGTGGAGGAAGCATCTTTATGTCTAGTAGCTTGGTAATCAAAACCATACTCTTTTTTTGGTTTTGTTTCAGTGAAGCGGGGAGCCAATGATCCCTCATTTTCTGGAAAAGAGTGCAAAACATTTTTGCAGGATAGCAAATAGGAATCAGAATTGCACATAATGCAATTCAAATGATATGAAAACTGTGCTGATGTATGACGCACAAATTATAATGTGACTGGTATCTTCTGGTAAAGGGCTTCCTTTCTCTTGCAACAGTAGTCACAACCCTATAATTAATCACAGAATCATTAGGGATTGGAAAGGACCTTGAAAGATCATCCAGTCCAATCCCCCTGACACAGCAGGATCACCTACACCAAGTCACACTGGAACATATCCAGGTGGGGCTTAAGTGTCTCCAGAGAAGGAGACTCCACAACTGCCCTGGGCAGCCTATTGCAGTGCTCCGTCACCCTCACTGGGAAGAAGTTCCTTCTGATACTGATGTGGAACCTCCTATTTTCCAGCTTACAACCATTGCCCCTCGTACTATCACTAGGTGACATTGAGAAGAGCCTGGCTACATCCTCCTGATACCCACCCTTCAAATATTTATAGACACTTATGAGGTCACCTCTCAGTCGCCTCTTCTCCAAGCTCCCTCAGCCTCTCCTCATAAGGGAGGTGCTCCACTTCCTTCATCATCCTTGTTGCTCTACACTGGACTCTCTCCAGCAGTAATGTGTCCTTCTTGAACTGAGGGGCCCAGAACTGGACACAATATTCCAAATGTGGTCTCACCAGGGCAGAGTAGAGCGGGAGAAGAACCTCTCCTGATCTGCAAACCACTCCACTTCTGATCCACCCCAAGATGCCGGTCACCTTCTTGGCCACAAGTGCACATTGCTGGCTCATGGTCATCCTGCTGGCCGCCAGGACCCCCAGGTCCCTTTCTCCTACACTGCTCTCCAACAGCTCAGTCCCCAGTCTACAATGGTACCTGGGGTTGTTCTTGCCCAGATGCAAGACTTTACACTTACCCTTGTTATACTTCATTACAGGACTGGTCCCAGCACCGACCCCTGGGGCACTCCACTAGATACAGGCCTCCAACTAGACTCTGTCCCATTGACCACTACTCTCTGACACCTATCCTGCAGCCGGTTCACGACCCACCTCACTACCCAATCATCTAGACCACACTGCCTCAGTTTGGCTGCAAGGATGCTGTGGGAACTGAGTCAAATGCCTCACAGAAGTCAAGGTAGACCACGTCCACTGCTCTGCCATCATCTATCCACCTGGTTATGCCCTGATAAAAGACTATGTCCATGCATTGTTTACAGAGAAGTACACAATGAGTAACGCTCCAGTTTGTGGAAGAGACTGTCCATAAGAGGAAGAAAGCAAATTACAGCTGACAGAAATTGAAGAGACAAAGTAGACCATGGTCAGTACAAGACCTCATCCATGATTATACTCAAAGTCCAAAATCCCAGGAAGAGCATAAATACTGGAATGACATGAGACTTGAATCTAAGTCAGCTTATCGCCATGATCACAGACACCACTGATGTTACAGCTTCTAAGTTTAGCCTTGCTTGTACATCTGGTAGGGAAGACTGTATAGCAAATGAACATGTCAATGAACAGAAAGAATTAACTCTCATAATGTTGCAGATATTTCTAATTATAGGCCAATTATAGCTACGCTACTGCCTAACTACACAATTATAAGCTATTTACCCTGGCTACAGGGTAGAAGTCAGAGAGTGGTGGTCAATGGGACAGAGTCTAGTTGGAGGCCTGTGTCTAGTGGAGTGCCCCAGGGGTCGGTGCTGGGACCAGTCCTGTTCAATCTATTCATTGATGACTTGGATGAGGGATTGGCATGCACTGTCAGCAAGTTTGCTGATGACACAAAGCTGGGTGGTGTCGCCGACACCCCCGCAGACTGTGCTGCCATTCAGCGAGATCTGGACAGGNAAGAGGAGACTGAGGGGTGACCTCATTAATGTCTACAAATATTTGAGGGGTGGGTGTCAGGAGGATGGCACTGGGCTGTTCTCGGTGTCATGTAGTGATAGGACAAGGGGCAATGGTTGTAAGCTGGAACATAGGAGGTTCCACATCAACCTGAGAAGGAACTTCTTCACAGTGAGGGTGACGGAGCACTGGAACAGGCTGCCCAGGGGGGTTGTGGAGTCTCCTTCTCTGGAGATGTTCAAGACCCGACTGGACAGGTTCCTGTGTGACTTGGTTTAGGTGATCCTGCTGTTGCAGGCGGATTGGACTAGATGATCTTTCGAGGTCCCTTCCGATCCGTAATGATTCTATGATTCTATGATTTACTCAGAATGGCCATTGTAGTGACCAGACTTTGTCACACTGTAGAGATATATTTTCACTTCAGCACTGTTAGGTTTCAGAACTTCATCAGTATGGTATTTTACCAAGAAGAGCATTTGTCAAAGCCACGGTGTCACAGGAAGCATAAGTTACCTCTGTATTGCTGCTGCCTTTCTTCCAGTACAGTATTCTGTAATTCCATGAACCATAATACTGTTTTAGGGGCCATCTGTCATGTTCAGCCAAAGGGCCTATGAAATCCACATGCAGGGACCCGGACTCTGACTTCACTTTTACATCAGGTGGCCCAATGACTGCTGTATATTAGAATGGTGGAAGAGAAGAAACAATGGAATTCAGTTTCATGTTGTTTTTAATTCGATGGTTTTATGCAGTTAACATTTTAAATAAATAATTTATCTATTAGGAAAAAATAACTACCTTTCATGGGTCAGGCATAAATAAATCCCTTCCTTACAGAACTGGTCTTGAAAGAGATTTATTTTTGCAGTTAAATAACAGATTCTATTGCAGACTGCATTTCCCACACACTGAATCAACTCAGCTTTCTTTTGCCAGCTGTGGTGACTCCTGGAGAGGAAGTACTATTTTTACAGGTTATTACTCACTTCTCCTTCTGGGCCAAGATGTTGCAACATCTGTGACTTCAAAGTAGACCTTCCAGTGAAGTGCTTTAATGTTTCTTTCATTGTGATAGCTTTGAAAAATGGAACCATTTGAATTAGTTCTGCATATCGTACTGCCTGTGCTCCTCTGGCAGAATATTCTCCCACTTTGTAAATGGCTTGTCCTTGTTATGCCTTTTGTGTCACTGCCCAAATTATTCCTAGTAGCTCAGTTATCGGCTGTGTTGTGTTGGCTCTGAGCTCTCCATTAAAGACTCCTAGAATTCCAGCAAATAACACTGCCGTGGTTTCCTCTACTGAAGTTTTTTCTGGCTACCGTAACACTACAAAATGTCTAAGAAAAGCAGACCTCAATATATAGAAAATCATGCATTCCTCTAGAAACACATACTTCTATTATTAAAAATGAAATAAAAAACCCCAACCTGTTTCCTGAACCATAAACTCATGTAAGTCTTGTGAATATGTTGTTGAACATATGAAAAATTGTAAGCTGTTCCTACAATACAGTGTGGGATGTATTAAAAAAAAAAGCAGTAGCAGAAATAGTAACACATAAAGGAATATCACACATTGTCATCGTGATGCCTTGCTCAGATCAGCTATTACAAATCCTCATGCCTTTCCTCACAAACTTAGCCAGTTGGCCAGTAGACCTAGGTTTTTCTTTTCAGGCAGTATTATACTCCGATTTTCCCATTCATGACCAAGCTGTCTTTCCAAAGCCAAGCCTCCTCTGAAGGCCACATGTTCTTTTAAAGGTACACCAAACTACAACTCTGTTAATGATTTACAAATGTGCTCTCTACTCCAAAAATCCATAATTTTTGAATTTTTGTATTAGATTTTCTTTTGCCTGTGATTTATACTGGCAATGCTGTATTTTTTTAATGAATGCTATTTTGCAGTACTCCTGTTATAGACAGATTAAATTACAACAACATTATGCTTTTGAACAGGTCATCAGTAAAAATATTTTTAAATGTAAGGCTGTAAACTGTAAAACTACACTGAAATCCAACGAACAGACTGAAAGGACTTTTAATGGTTTTTCTCAAAGATGAGGCACAACAGAAGCTTCCTGCTTCTGTTTTTTATTACAGTTTTCTATTAACAGCTGGGAGGAGAAAAAAAGCTTTGGATAACATGACCCAAGATTATTTTATTTTAGCTTAGGAGTTGATTACGAACATACAAAACGAAGGGCACTTATTGGGAGGAACCACTCTCATTCCCAGGCTCAGGACAACACTATTGATGTCTGTGTTGTGCTCTCTAATGCAAAGTGATGTCTACATTATCTCTCACAGAAGAGAAGAAACTTCACTAAGAGAATAGCAGTATGGTGCACTGAAGATTTCTTGACTAAAAATTAATCTTTCTCTTGTGATTTTTTTTAATAGAACAGACAAAAAGAAAGCCTTTTGCCTGACATGACAATGAAGAAGAAAGAACTTGCCCTTATTTGTATATATAGTAACTCTGAATAGCAGTCTGAGACCTTTTCTTGAAGAAGAGTTATCCCTGACTGGAAAAAGATAAATTATCCTTGTTTAAAGGAAAAAATACACATTTGTTGAAAACCTCCTCAAAGGAGGTTTCCAGTACCAATACTAACAGCTAGCTCAAATAGTGAACCTACTGTGCTTGCTGATGACAACTTCTGCCTTAAAAAAATAGGTGCGTTAAAACTCAGATTTTTCAGTTCAAATGTAAAAATGACCTATGTTCTATAGCTTCTCTTGGAGACAACACTGTAAAGGTGCATAATGGCAGACAATATTTTCTTTTGAAAATTAGAAAAAGGCTTACTGTCATCCATTGGCTTAAATTTGACAGTCACCCAGTCTGAATGGCTGTTTTCTGACTCCGCTCTGACCTGTAAAATGTAATCTCCGTATGCAGACAGAAAAGAGACATCGCACTCTGTGAGTGTCAAGTTTGTGCTCACATTTTCATATGTGTTTCCAGGGAAATTGATGCTGTATGGAAAAGGAAAAAAAAAACAGTACAGGAGATGCAAGATGCAATTGACTAAATAACTGCAAGTAACTGGAAAAAGTGGCATATATGTTGGTTAATACAGAATCATTAGGGATTGGAAGGGACCTTGAAAGATCATCTAATCCAATCCCCCTGTCAGGATCACCTAGACTGAGTCGCACAGGAACATATATGCATATAGGGAACCTGTTCCAGCACCTCACAGCCTTCACAGGAAAGAATCTTTTGCTAATGTCCAACCTAAATCTCCCCTCTTCGAGTTTGTAATCATTTCCCCTTGTCCTTTCACTACACACCCATATAAAAAGCCCTACCCCAGCTTTCCTGGGCCCCTTCTCCAGGCTGAACAACCCTAACTTGCTCAGCCTGTCCTCATAGGAGAGGGGTCCAGCCCTCTGATTATTTTAGTTGCTCTCCTTTGGATACATTACTGGAGCTCTATGTCCTTCTTATGGTGAGTACTCCACTGAATCATAGACTCATAAGGGATTGGAAGGGACCTCGAAAAATCATCTAGTCCAATCCCCCTGCACAGCAGGATCATCCAGACCAAGTCATACAGTCAGTCAGGGTTAGAACGGACCACAGGATCATCCAGTTCCAATACCCCTACCATGGGGGCAGGGACATCTCACCTTAGATCAGGCTGGCCAGAGCCTCATCCAGCCCAGCATTAAACACCTCCAGGGATGGGGCCCCAACCAACTCCCAGGGCAACCCATTCCAGGCTCTCACCACTCTCACGGTGAAGAACTTCCTCCTCACATCCACTCTAAATCTACCCATCTCCACCTTTGCTCCATTCCCCCCAGTCCTGTCACTACCTGACACCACAAAAAGCCCCTCCCCAGCCTTTTTGTAGGCCCCCTTCAGATACTGGAAGGCCACAATAAGGTAACGTTGGTGCCTCCTCTTCTCCAAACTGAACAGGCCCAACTCTCTCAGTCTGGCCTCATAGGAGAGGTGCTCCAGCCCTCTGATCATCCTCATGGCCCTCCTTTGCACTCGCTCCAGTACGTCCACATCCTTCTTGTAATAAGGGCCCCAGAACTGGACGCAGTACTCCAGGTGGGGTCTCACCAGAGCAGAGGGTGAGAATCAACTCTCTCGACCTGCTGGCCACACTTCTCCTGATGCAGCCCAGGATCTGGTTTGCCTTCTGGGCCACAAGTGTACACTGCTGGCTCATGTTGAGTTTTTGTCCACAAGCACCCTGTTGTAGTTTGAAAATTGCTAGCGTCACCGGGACAGTCACCGATCTTCCCAGAAGTAAGGAAACAAACCACAAATGCACACAGCTTTAAAACATGAATTAAAGAAAGCATGACTCCTCCAGACTTACCTCTTAGACTGCACCGTGTAACTTATATTCCCTTTATGAAACTCAGGTGCATCCCACCGTAAAATGCTATGAAGATTAACCGAAGTAATTCTTGCATTTTGGGGTTCAGGCAGTTTTGCAGATACTACAGGAGCAATCAAAACCAAACATTTTAGCATGCGTTCATCCAGCAACTTCTCAGCCATTCAAAACTTAAATAGAACCTTTCTTCTCTTCCTTGCTCCAGAGACTTTTTTACAAATAGACTTTAATAACATTAATTTAAATCCCGTTGCCTACTGCTCCTTCTGAGCTTATGCAACAAAAGCAAATCAGCCAGCAGCGACGACTTCCAGTAAGCACCATCTGTATGGTAGCATGATTTATACGCATGATTAACTTGCTACTGTGTAAAGCTTAGTGCCCATCAGGCTACACGCGTGAGCAAATCAAATTTTTCTAAGCAGTGCTCCAGTAGTGTGTGTGGACTGATTTGTTGAGTTGGTTTTGCTTAGTTAGGGTTTTTGTTAGGAGAATCAAGAACAGCCTTCCTGCTTAGACCTAGGCATAAGACTGAAATAATTAAAACTAATGCACCCTGACCATGTTTATATCACTACTGCATTGATTAGCGTTGACATTAAGAAAGCTTTACTTATTCTGCCATTCTGCTACCCTTTTGAAAAACAGAGACAAAGTACCCTCAAACACAAGACAGCTATTAAATGGACTACACGGATAAATGCATTATTAATTAAAGAATTAATGAAAACAAAATTGTTTTGCTTTTTTGAAACTGAATAAAGGAAACCCTCCTTTATCAATGAATGGTCCATTACTATTATGATTTAAAATAATTGTTGGCATTGAAACTAAAATAGAAAATATTTTGGCCCATCACTGCAACACAAATGGTCAATGCAAACAAACCTGTTAGACCAGATTAGGGCTTGAATGTCACAGAAGTAAAACCAAATTACATATGTTCTCAGATAAATAATCTATTTTATGGGTCTATAGCTGATGCACAAAAACATAAAACCAATGTTTTAAATCTAACCCCCACACAAGTTTTAAATCTAAACTCCACTTCACAAAAAACTATTTCAGACTCAGTTACCCTCACACCCAACAAATCAACTCACCAGTACAAACCTCAGGCACTCACAGAATCACAGGGGTTGGAAGGGACTTCTTGAGTTCATGTAGTCCAACCTTCCTGCTAAAGCAGGTTACCTACAGCAAGGTGCACAGGAACAAGTCCACGTGGGTTTTTAACGCCTCCAGAGTCAGACTCCATGACCATTCTGAGCATCCTGTACCAAGGGTCCATCACCCTCACCGTCATAAAGTTTTCCCTTATGTTCAAGTGGAAATTCCTCTATTTTCATTTATGCCCCTTGTCCTGCCACTTTGCACCACTAAGCGTGGCCCCATCCTCGTGACATTTGCTTTTTAGATATTTGTAAGCTTTGATGACATGCCCCCATAGTCTTCCCTAGGTTAAACAGACTGAAATTTCTCAGCCTTTCCTCATAAGACAGATATTGCAGCCCCCTAATCGTAGCCCTACACTGGACTCTCTTCAGTAGTTCCTTGTCCCAGTTGTACTGGGTAGCCCAAAATTGGACACAACACTTTAGATGTTGCCTCACCAGAGCACAGGGGGAGAATAACTTCCCTTGACCTGCTGGTAACCTCTTCCTAGTGTATTCCAGGATGCTATTTGCCTTCTTAGCCAGAAGGGCACATTACTTGGCTCACGCTCAACATGTTGTCCACTGGGACTCCCAAGTCCTTTACCACGGAGCTGCAGGAATCTCTCTCCAGAGATCTGAGCTACACTTGTAAACTACCATGAAAATCCATGACACCTTTGAAGATTCGCTTCTATGGCAGCATTTTCTACTTCAAAAGCCTCCAGGTAACTTTTTTTTACTTTGCACTGTGATCCCAAATAGACAAGAAAATGCTCCTGTGGTTCTGTACTTTGTAAATGACAGTTTGTATGCAGCTCACACAACAGTTTTATATATGGCCGCTTCGGTAAAGCTCTGAGGAAAAGGACCGGGGTTGCTGATGGATCACAGGCTTACCGTGAACCAGTGATGTGCCCTTGTAGTCAACAAGGCAAATGGTCTCCTGGGGTGCTTTAAAAAGAATGCAGCCAGTAGGTCGAGGAAGGTTCTCCTCCCCCTCTGCCCTGGTGAGGTCACATCTGGAATTCTGCACCTAGTTCTGGGTTCATCAGTTCAAGAGGGACAGGTTGCTACCAGCACCGAGTCACTGACATGATCAGGGGACTGGAGGCCAAGACAGCTGGAGCTGTTCAGCCTGGTGAGGAGACCGATGGGGAGACCTGACCAGTGTTTACAAGTATCTGAAGGGTAAGTTTCAGGAGGATGGGACCAGGTTCTTCTCGGTGGTGACAGGACAAAGGGCAACGGGCACAAACTGGAACACAGGACCTTCCATTTGAACACATGGAAAACTTTTACTGTGCAGGTGGTGGAGCCCTGGCACAGGCTGCCCAGAGAGGTTGTGGAGACGTTCAAAACCTGCCCGGACATGTTCTCAATCTGGTCGGACAAGGGGGTTGGAGTAGCTGATTACCACAGGTCCCTTCTAACCTTGTCACTCTGTGATTCTGCGATGTGGTTGCCCGCGGAAGCAGCCCCGGCCGCGCCACGAGGTGCTACCCGTCCTGGCTCCCCCGCCCGCGAGATGGCGGCTTCCTGCCCACAAGCGCGCTGCTCGCCGGGCGCTGCTCACCGGGCTCCGCTCCGGAGCCTAAAGCTATGCGAGAAGTTCCAGCCCCTTCGCGCCGATACGGCCCTCCGGCACAAACCAGCGCGGGGGGCGGGACGCCCGCCGAGACCCCGCCAACCAGCCGAGTCCACAGCACCTCCGGCTGAGCTTCCTCCGGGACGGGGCAACCCTTCCCTTCAGCAGCGGCGCCACCCCCGCCGCCGGGTCTTGCGGTTCGGCAGAGCGCAGCCACCAGCCTCCGCTGCCCTCGATCGCGCCGCCGTGCCCGAGCCAGACTCACCGCAGAGTAGGAGGCAGCTGCAGAGGGCGCAGCGGAGGGCCGCGGAGCCCATCGGCTCGGGCCTCCCTCAGCAGTGAAGGTGCCGTCACCGCGACACCGAGCGCTGCCCTCGCAGCGGGGCGGGGAGCGGGGACCGCCTCGAAACCCTTCCGCCTTCCCGCGGCGGGCGGGGCCGGGCGTGGTGCAGGACTGAGTGGCACCGAGTGCCAGGGGCACACGGCCCGCGGCCCAGCAGGCTCCCCATAGCCCTCCCAATGCCTTCCTCGTTGGCCACTGCTCCACTGCCCTTTGCAGGAAGGCTGTAACCAGCTCCGATACCCAAAGCCTCTGAAGAGCAACTTCTGCCTGGCAGCTGGGACGGCAGGAGAAGGGAGGTCGGCATGAAGTGGATAAGTAAATAACACTTAAACAGATGAGAGATGACACAGCCCATCAACCTCACCTTGCAGGCCATCGGAGCACTGCCTCAGGAAAGGGTTACTTCTGACTTCAGGACCAGACCTGCACCGAAGACTGCAGTATTACCACTTGTACCAGAACATTCAGCACCCTGGATCAACAGCAGCATAATCCCATGACAGTTTTACTATTCACAGAATAAAAAGGGGTCCTTCTCAGGGTAGTGTTGTTGCCAGCTGAAACTACTAGTTTTTTGTGGGAATACATGTGTTTGTGAACCATTTAATAATATTATTAAACGGGGCTATAAGACAGATATGTCCTTTCATCCCACTGTCTTCATGGTGAGCATCCTCCCGGCTTCTGCCACTGAGGAGAGGTGCATTCCAGCAATGCCATACAGTAGGGTCAGTGTGAGTTTTGAGTTTCACCCACTAATTCTACTAATATATAAATTTGCAAATAATGAGCTTGTGAAGATATAAGCTGTCAGGTCGTTACACATACTTAGTTCTTAACAGTCATGCAGCAGCAGGATATACTCCTGCACCTCAGAAACTACTCTCAACCATCCTGACCATGGGGATGACTGCCACCCACAGCGGCCAGAAACAGCCTGTGGGCATAAAAGTAGCACCTTTGCAGAGCAACATAAGGTAGAGAAAGCTGGGGTTTTTTTCACTTGTTTGATAGCTGAAAGCCTTCACCATAGGAATAAACTGTTAGCAGATCGACTCAGGCAGCTTCTTCAAGGCATGTAGAAGCCACAGTAAAAATTCAGGGGTAGAAAAACTGTCTTTTTATGAAGCACAAATATTACACTGTACACTGCAGTAATGCTTAAATGTCATAAAATATATTTAGAAGTGTGGT
Organism: Rhinopomastus cyanomelas; assembly: GCA_013400115.1. Lineage (NCBI taxonomy): Eukaryota > Metazoa > Chordata > Aves > Bucerotiformes > Rhinopomastidae > Rhinopomastus > Rhinopomastus cyanomelas. The sequence continues at coordinate 33,109 of VXBP01006773.1, read as the reverse complement.
ATTCATTCACTGTGCAAAACTATATAAAAATATTATAAACAGATGTACATAGTATCTTGGATCACAAAAAGGATGTACGCTGAGTATTCTTATCTCTGCCCCCATTATTTCACTTGATCAGCTTTCTCTGCACAAATGCAGAAATCAGTTCACTGACTTGAGTACAGCCATACATCCATCAAAACAGGTTTTCGAGATGAAGAATAAAAAAAATGTAAAAAAGTTGTCTGGTTGAGAGACCTACCTGAACCATGCCTGCAGCAACAAGATAAATATTTGTTAGAAATGAGTGTTGAGTATTTTCCGTGTTCAAGTGTATATTCACAGAATGATAAAAAAAGGACAAGACCTGTATGCTGAGTCCAGAAATAAAAGTTAGCCAATATTGATTTGTATGTTATAAAATAATAGTGGTTCTCACTTATTCATCTTCTTAGGTATCCAGTGTTCTGGTTCGTATCTGAATCCAACGAGTCACTTTCAACAGAAGAACCAGAGGAATGTTGCCATTCATAAAAATCGCTGGGACAGAGTGGTTTCTCAACAGCTCCTGTGCCACCCAGTTCTGCTTCAAAAGCACTAGTACACTGCCAGTCACCTGCACCTTCTTGGGAAGAAAGAAGACCTGCAGAACTATCCACGTTCTCTTCAGAGGTTCCCAACAGCACAGTACTTAAGTTAATGGTAAAGCAAGGGCTGTTTGTTTGCCTAGAGGAATAGTTACAATTTACCTCAGTGAAAGGATTAAGTAACAAGCTACTTGTGTCTTTGTCTTCTTCAGTGTCCATCTCATACTCCTCAAAATCCTCTGGGTCAGTGTCTGGGTGTTCACTTGCCTGGCTGCTGCTGTTGTCACATGTGCTATTTGTAGAGTACTGCACAAACGCATTTGATGTGTCAGAGGAATGAGGTTCTCTACTTATGATATCACGCCTTGTATAGTCGTGATGGCTTATGGCATCGCTGTCGCTGTCATCACTGTCATCACCACTGGATTCATTTGCCTTTTTTTTTATCTCTCTGTACAAGATCTCTACAGAAGCTATGTTCTCAGATTCAAACATCCAAGTGGAATAGGTTAACTTGCCTATGAGCACCTAAAGAGCAAAGTGTATTAAAAAAAAAATCAGACACATTTTCACACATGCACATAACAATATGACACACCACCCCCTCCAAACATGAGGCTGTAAAACAAATCATTTATGCCACATTCTTGGCTTTTTCCCTACAGTACAGGGAATCTAGAATTCTCTACTCTTGTAAACATGCCAGTCATCACCACACACCAAGGCACACAGCATGGGACAGCCTCAAGGAAATGCAGCATCAGGTATGGGCTGCATCAAAAGAAGTGTCACCAGCAGGTCAAGGGAGATGATTCTGCCCATGTGAGACCTTTCCTCGAGTACTATGTCCAGTTCTGGAGTCCTCAATATAAGAATGACATGGAACTGCTAGAGTGAGTCCAAACGAGAGTCACATAGATGACCAGAGGACTGGAGCACCTCTTCTATGAGACAGGTTGAAGGAATTTTGGCTGTTCTGTCTGAAGAAGAGAAGGCTCAAAGGGGACCTTATAGCAGCCCTCCAGTACCTGAAGGGGGCCTACAGGAAAGCTGGAGAAGGACTTTTAATGATGGCATCTAGTGATAGGGAGAATGCTTTCAAGCTACAAGTGGGTAATTTAGATTAGATCTTAGGAAGAAATTTCTCACTATGAAAGTAATGAGGCACTGGAACAGGTTGCCCAGGCAAGCTGTGGTTGCCCTGGAAGTGTTCAAGGCCAGGCTGCATGGAGCTCTGGACAACCTGCTCTAGCGAGAGCTGTCCTTGCCCATGGCAAGGGGGTTGGAACCAGATCTCTAAGGTTTTTGAGCTAGCTCTCTAAGACTAAAGCTCATTTTAGAAATGCATCTTAAACCTGAGGTGAGTCTTGCAACTCTTTATTAGCTCTTGCAGTTACCATGCAAAAGACAAACCATACATGGATGGTCAATTTTACATGTCCTTTAGAAATGTACCATTTGAAGTAGTGAACTACATAGCATCCCAAGTCCCATTTTCTCACTTTTATTCTGCACTTCTAAGGACTACTTAATATTTGGAGGATTGTGCGAAAATGTTGACAATAAAAAAAATTAACCATAGACACTTCTTGGCAAAGGGAAACTTAGCAAACTTAGGGATGTGACGTAAGTTTTCTTCCTAAGCTACATTGTTTATTTTCATTTCCTTTGCTTTTTGTTTTCATCCAATTCGGGTAGATCTTACGATTCGAGGACAGCCTGGTCCTGAAGTTAGTCTCTAAGATACTATGCCAACTCTAGAGTCTTGCAGAGATAGTGTCCATGTAAATTTCTTTTGCCTACTAATTGTTCCACTATCAGTTATCCTTTTCACTAATGCCTGTTTACTAGAGGATAGAGTAATAAATCATTTCTGGACTGGAAGACAGAAATCAGGCTATGCACAGAAGTTACCTTGAACTCACTAGGAACTTGAAACTTACACCTTTTCTGGGATGTATCTTCAGGTTACCGCATCACAGTCAATGGCAAGAAATAGCTGTGAAACAGTAAGGTTGGGGCCCTGTACGGTATATGTGACTTCAGTACTAACAACTTTGATTGAGAAGCTACTGTTGGCATTACAAAGCAGACTCAGCACTCCTAAGAAATGACAGCTTTAAAAACTGCTGCCTCAAACCATTGTCTCAACTCTGCAAAGCTCTTTGATGGTCTGACCTTTATCTCCTTTTTGGAGTCAAGTAAGAGCATGCTGTGGTTTGAATTTGATTGGGTTTCTTACTTGAGGCATCGAGAAGTTGCTATGGCAACTTCGGAAATTTTTACAACTCTGTAAACTGGTACACCTGTTTGGGGCTTCCTGTTTCCTGCTTCTTCTTCCCTTGACTTCTGTTCATTTGTTCAGGCAGGACACACATGACACTGGGCTAGGCATGGCAGCCGTCTTGCCCTGTTTACATGGTGAATGGAGAGATTGGAACCTCTGAGATTGGCAGAGGATACATTTCACCTGTAATCCACTGTTTGCTAAAATGGGGACAGTTTTTCCCTTGTTAGTGGCTGTAGGAATCAGGATGCTGGAAATGAAGGACTGGTTTGGAAACACATGGAACAGTGAACTGGACTTTAAAATGCCCGCTGACACTGAGAGATGTGTGCGCAGACTGAATGGACTCCATGTTTCCACAAGGAAAAAGGACTGCTCGAAATCTCTTCCCTTTGAGGAGGTGGAGGTAGCAGCTTGGCCTGGTTATTTAATCTCTGTATGTCTTTTTTTTTTGTTGCTGATGACAGCAAATGGCATGCCAGGCAGGAGTTGAGATAAACCATTGATAGAGTAAGTTCTTATTTATCCTGTGTGAGGTAACTTCCAACAATCATCTAGATGTTCCTTTTACCAGGGTGCTGAACTAAATTTTAGCACTTCTCACATACCATCCTACATTTTTTTTTCTGAATAATAACCATGAAGCATAGCTTTAGAAAAAAAGAGGTCTTGGAGCACAAGCAGTGACTCTCTTCTCCATGTGTGCCTCAGTAACTGTCTCATCTTTTGGTGGTAATGAGACAGAAACTCCAAATTGGTTGGCTCAGTTGGTAGAGCATGGGACTCTGAATTCCTGGGGTCATGGGTTCAAGGCCCATGAACGACATCTTGAGACAGTACTATAGGCTTACCCTGCTCCAGCAGGGGGGGTTGGACTTAGGATGATGTTTTGAGGTCCCTTCCAACCTGTGACATTCTGTGATTCTGTGACTAGATGATCTGAGAAGGAACTTTTTCACGGTGAGGGTGATGGAGCACTGGAACAGGCTGCCCAGGGGGGTTGTGGAGTCTCCTTCTCTGGAGATGTTCAAGACCCGACTGGACGGGTTCCTGTGTGACTTGGTTTAGGTGATCCTGCTGTTGCAGGCGGATTGGACTAGATGATCTTTCGAGGTCCCTTCCGATCCATAATGATTCTATGATTCTATGATTTCTATGCATCACTACAGGAACAATATGCTGTGCTGGCTTTGTCCGGGATAGAATTTATCTTTTTCACAATATCTAGTATGGGACTGCTTTGGATTTGTGTTGAAAACGGTGTTGACAATACAAGAGATTTTTTCATTAGTGCTTACACAGAGTCAAGGCCTTTTCTACTTCTTGGCCCACATCAACAGCATGTAGGCTGGGTGTGCACAAGAAGTCATGAGGAGACATGGCTGGGACAACTGACCCTCAACTGGCCAAAGGGATATCCCATACCATATGACCTCATGCTCAGCATATAAAACTGGGGGAAGAAAAAGGCAAGGCATGTTCTGCCTTGAACATTCAGAGGATGGCATGTGTCCTCCCAAGTACTTGTTACAACTCATGGAACCTAGCTTTCCTAGAGATGGCTGAACATCTGCCTACTCATGGGAAGTGGTGAATTAACTTTCTGGTTTGCTTTTCTTTGCCTCCTGGCAAAAGCTTTCGTGTTACCTGTTGAACTGCCTTTATCTCGACCCAAGAGTTTCTTCAATTTTAGCCTTCTTTCTCACCCTATCCGGGGGGGAAGTGAGCAAATACTTCTGTGGAGCTTAGCTGCTGGCTGGGGTTAAACCATGAATCATAGAAACACAGAATCACTGGAGATTGAAAAGGACCTTGAAAGATCATCTAGTCCAATCCTCCTGACACAGCAGGATCACCTACACCAAGTCACACTGGAACATATACAGGCAAGTTTCAAACATCTCCAGTGAAGGAGACTCCACAACTGCCCTGGGCAGCCTGTTCAGTGCTCTGTCACCCTCACTGGGAAGAAGTTCCTTATTGTATTTATGTGGAACCTCCTATATTCCAGTTTACAACCATTGCCCCTTGTCTTATCACTAGATGACAGTGATAAGAGCCTGGCTCCATCCTCCTGACACTCACCCTTCAAATATTTATAGACACTAATGAGGTCACCTCTCAGTCTCCTCTTCTCCAAGCTCCCTCAACCTCTCCTCATAAGGGAGGTGCCCCACCTCCTTCATCATCCTCATTGCTCTGCGCTGGACTCTCCAGCAGCAATGTGTCCTTCTTGAACTGAGAGGCCCAGAACTGGACACAATAGTCCAGATGTGGTCTCACCAGGGCAGAGTAGAGGGGGAGAAGACCCTCTCTCGATCTGCTAATCACTCCCTTTCTGATCCACCCCAGGATGCTGTTGGCCCTCCTGGCTACAGGAACACACTGCTGGCTCATGGTCATCCTGCTGTCCACTAGGATCCCCAGGTCCCTTTCTCCTACACTGCTCTCCAACAGCTCAGTCCCCAGCCTATACTGGTACCTGGGGGTGTTCTTGCCCAGATGCCAGACTCTACCCTTAGCCTTGTTATACTGCCCAGCTCTCCAGCCTGTCCAGATCTTGCTGAATGGCAGCACAGTCTGCAGCGGTGTCGGCGACACCGCCCAGCTTTGTGTCATCAGCACACTTGCTGACAGTGCATGCCAATCCCTCATCCAAGTCATCAGTGAATAGATTGAACAGGACTGGTCCCAGCACTGACCCCTGGGGCACTCCACTAGATACAGGCCTCCAACTAGACTCTGTCCCATTGACCACTACTGTCTGACTTCTGTCCTGTAGCGAGTTCATGATCCACCTCACTACCCCATCATCTAGACCACTCTGCCTCATTTTGGCTGCGAGGATGGTATGGGAGACTGTGTCAAAAGCCTTATGCAAGTCAAGGTAGACCACATCCACCATTCTACCATCATCTATCCACCTGGTTATGCCCTCATAAGAAGCTATCAGGTTGGTCAAGCATGACTTTCCCTTTGTGAAGCCATGCTGACTGTCCCTAATGACCCTCTCGTCCTTGATGTGCCTGGAGACAGCCTCTAGAACAAATTGTTCCAGCACCTTTCCTGGGATGGAGGTGAGGGTGACTGGTCTGTAGTTACCTGGGTCCTCCTTCTTTCCCTTTTTGAAGAGTGGAGTGACATTTGCTATCCTCCAGTCTCTAGGCACCTTTCCTGATCCCCATGACTTAGAAAAGATGATGTAGAATGGCTTAGCAATGACTTCCGCTGTCTCCCTTAGTACGTGCAGATATACTCAACTTGGTCTTAAAACTACCTTTTATCATTTTTGCTTGCTTTCCTATAGAAAGAGCTTGAGAGCAGGTTTAAAATATTTGCTTTTCGTTGCACAATGTCTCCAAATGTCTTTTCACTCCAGCAAACAAGGACCTCGCTAAATATTTGACATAATTTTATGGTGGTCTTTTTTTCTTAGAGGGGAGTTCAATGCTGCAGGGTAAAATAATGGAGGCAAAATGTGCCAAAAACTACTTTGCTAAAGAGCACTGCTCCTGAGTGTCTTCAAAGTGTCTTTCTTGGTGGAGAACAGGGCTTCTCCCTACGTACTTTACCTAAGAACTGGAGTAAGTGTTTTGGAGTTTCCGCTGTGGCTCAGACAGTGACGTGTCTGCTGTAAGAAGGACTTACATATAACGTAATTCTCAAAAGGCAAGGAGTTGTGTCCCACCCTTCATGCTCTGCTGTAGGACCTAGCTTGGTTCTGTGTACCACACACAGTTCATTTAAAGTTACTTTGTTGGGGGGTGTCTCTCCTTCCCTATAGCTTGTCTATCTTCGTATAATCACAGAACAGTCAAGGTTGGAAGGAACCTTGAAAAATCATCTGGTCCAGCCTTTCACTCAACAGGGAGCCTAGATGAGATTATGTAGCACTCTGTCCAATCACATATTGAAAGTTTACAGTGACAGGGACTGTACTGCATCCTTGCGGAGGTTGTCCCAGTCATTGATTGTTCTCACTGCAAAGAATTCTTTTCTTACAGTGAGATGAATCATCTCATGTACAACTTTTGCTCCTTGCCTGTTTATAGCCTCTCTAAGTACTGCAATACTGGAACAAGGTACCCCCTGAGCTCTTCTCCAGGGAGAAAAGACTGATCTTTTAATGTTTTCTCACAAGGCAGGTTCTCCAGTCTTGCTCACTTTCATGAACTTCTTATGATCTCTCTCCCATCTGCCTGCATCCTTCTTAGACTGTGGGAACCAGAACTAGACACAATATTGCAGATACAGCCTTGACAAGCACTGAGTATGGTGGGATGACTGCATCTCTATCTCTGTTATGAACTTGTCACAGAAGTAGCAATAAATGGTTTTGAAGGAAACTGAGTATTTATTTGGCAGAATAGACAAGATCTAGCAGCTACGGACTACCTTTGACACAGGTAAATGGCAAATTAAAAACACTGGCTGTACTGACATATGTTTTGTATACATAACATATGTTTTGTATAAGTATGTTTTGCATACAAGTTTATCCATAGGTAAAATTCCCTCTCCCATACAAGAAGGTTAAATATGAGAATTTTTGCATACCAAAGTACGTGGAAGTGGACTGTTCCGAAGAATATAGCCTCCTGCATGCATACATTTCAGGGCACCACCTAAGAGCAGTAAAAAACACATAGCACCTGCAACTGCAACCGTGTGATAATCTGCAAGTAAAAAAACACCAAACAAACATACATGGATGAAGTTTCCAATGACCGCATTTCACATTTCACATTTAGTACAGCTATTTAGAATAAAAAATTCAGCTTAGAGAGGACCCCTGGAGGTCATCTGGTCCAACATCAGAACAAGACCAAATCTCAAATGAGATTCAGGAATTAAGAAAGAAATTGCATGACTTATATAATTAACAATCTATTTGTTAATTTGTTAACCCCAAAGTGGATGAAGTTTTCTAATTCATGTATAAATTCCCACAATATTTATCACTGGGAAGGTACTTTCTCATTTTTAGGATTGACTTCCTATGTAAAAAGAAAATACTTTCACTGATTAAAGTCAAACATTCCTGCACCACAAAGGACAGTTACCTTCTTGAGCTACAGAGTCTGTAATTACACATTTCCAGGCTGATGGGATGGAATTTTTGTTTAGAGATGCAGTGACTGTAACAGAGACACAGTAGTTCCGATTTGGATACAATTCTTCAATGACAGTACTGAAAATATCTTCAGTGGTTTTCTCATGTCGTCTCTGCCACGAAAGGCAACGTTTTAAAGTTAGCTGTTTGCCTAAAAATGGATCCCCAGCCACTGATAAAATGGGTGTGACTATTTCAGAGAAATGTAAGCTGACAAAGTAACTCAGCAGTTTACCCAGACATCTGCTTCATCTCTAATTCTGGCTAATGTCAAGATGCCTGTTTGTGAACTATTCTATTATCAAAGATGAGCTGCTGTCTCCAACTGTTGATCACTATATGGTCCCCTGAAGTAGCCTCTTCTAGACTCTACAGATTTGAAACTGCAAGTGATATTCTGATTCAGAAATCAAGGGGGAAATATTCATTGCAGGTAAGTTGTGCACTGCCTTCTGTGATTCATGCAGAATGAGTTACCCAACAGGTACTTGTCAGACCTACCGTGTAAAACTTCCAGGACAGGCAGCCCACATTCTTGTTAGGCAACTTATTCCAGTGCTTTGCCAGCCCAGGTATCACCATCTCACTTGATGTTTAACCTCAAATCTACACAATGGCCAATTTCACTTTCCTGCTCTTGGTGAGTCAGAGTGGATGGCTTAGTTCCTCTCTTTCCAGAATGCTTATGTACTCAAGAGACTCTGGCCTCTAACACTGCTTTCACTTGTTTACACTAAGTGGTCCCCTATTATTCCAGCATTTCCTCACTGGTCACGTATCAGTGTGTTACAGTCCTCACTCTTCCTTTCTGGATCCTACTCAACTGGTCTATGCCTTTTCTGAACCCCAGGCTGATGTGTGGCAGGTGGGCTTTCTAAGTACCAACTACATAAAAAAATACTACTTTTGTATTTCTCAGTGTTTAGCTTGTCATCCTATAGAAGGTTCTCATCCTTTCTTGCAAAAGTGGTGTCTGCATAGCTGTTACCACTGTACTTGTTACACAGGTAATTATTCATTCTTAGCTGTTCTGTCTTGCATTAGTCGTTATTGAGTTCTCTCCTATTGTCCATTTTGTGTGGATAATTTTAAGTTCTAATCATGCCTATCTACCTCTATTTCAGCACACACAAAAAAAATGACAATTTAAATACCTGACCCAGAACAGAAACGAGCTGTATATTTCCATGATTGAACTGCTTTCTGGACATATTTTCCTATCAGCTTGTATATTCCTAACAGCAGCGCATACCCCTGCTAGTAGTCTCTGACAAACTGTCTTTTCCTCTTTACCCTGGAGAAATAAAATCACTTGAGACAGTGCCCAGTGCTTTATTTCAAGTAAGGATACCAAACTGCTAGTATTCCTCTTGCATGTCTGCTACTCTGCAGTAAAGGGAAGCTAAGATTGTGATGGCCTTTCTCTTGGTTTTCTTCTAAGTGTCTCCTATTACACATTTGCTTCTGTGCATCTGCTAAGCATAAGACCCATTTTATGTTTTCTGTATTCTTCCTCTAAAGCACAAATAAAACAGAAAGTTCTTTACCTTATGTTCTCCATCAAGTGTTTTCAATGTTATAACATAATCAAGCTCTTCATATATATCAATTAAGGACAGCAGCTTTCCATCTCTTCTGAAGTAAGATGTTGGCAGCTTTATGGTGACATTTATGCAGTTTAGACAGGAACTGACATTAACTTTTGGTGGTCCCAAGAATGCTATTGAAAAAAAGGAGAAATAAAATGAGGAAAAATACATGCTATGTATTCAGTAGCAATTCTCTTTTGGTGACTGACTGATACATAGCTTACTACTCAGATTCCAGATATGGCACTGGTGTAAATTCATAAGGTCTTGCAATATTTAAGTTCCATAGTCAAGTTATCTTTTCTCATTACTATTTTTTAAAAACAGAAAACAGTGGCAGTGGAGGTGAGGGAACAAGCAGAAAGGTGACAGAGGCTTTGCTTCAGCTCCACAGAGATGTGAGCTTTTTCTCTCTTTGAGAGGAAAGAAGGAAAAGCTGGTGACTTTCTTACTCAACATCATCTTCTAGTCACCCTTTTTGCAGAAACTCTGTGGTGTGTACTCCTACACATATTCATACTAGTTGCAAGGAAGGCTATAGGTTTAAAATGGACACCTGATCTCCAAAGACTAAAAATTACTGACAGCAAAAGACTAGAGAAACATCAGGACTCTTCTGTGAGACTTCAGTCCTCAGTATACCTATATTTTGAAGAGCCATGCAAGCTAACTCTTGACTCTCTCCAAAACTAAACATCCCTCAAGATCAGAGCAACTTCTGTAGTGAACTAAGCCCGAGAACTTCTTTCCTCCAAAACAGGAAAGTGGTAGGAATGTTGGAAACTTTTGTGAGAAACACTTAGCTCCTTAATTCTCCATTTCTGCATAGTACAATGTAACAGAATAAAACTCCATGAAAACGTAAAGTTTTCATTTTCTTTCATCTTTATCAGAAGCATGTACTTTTAGATCAAGGTGGAGGTTAGTTTGCCAGCCTCTGCAAAATGAGAAAGAGCAATATACATTTACTAACTGCTTCTGAAGTAGGGTAGAAAGCAAAAAAACCTTGCTGCATTTAAAATTAACATGAACTTTCACCTACTCTCAAACATGGAAGCATGTCCTAGTCAAATGCACACAAGCTCCTTTCTCATCTTTAGTTTTGAAGTTACTAATGAACATAAGCTTAAATCTAGGTACAGACAAACATAGGTGTTTTCTTGGCTCTTTAATATGAAACTTCCCTGTCTTTGATCAAAATGTGTCTGTCAACAGGAATGAGCTTCCACTGTCTGTATTTGAGGGTGGGTTTCAACTACATCCAGTAGGGGAATATCTCAGAATGTTGATCCTTTCCTAATCAGGCACTGTAAGACAACTAAACACTATAGGAGTCACCTAATTCTCAAGCCTTCGAAAACACTAATTCAGCTAATTGCTCATGGCTTAAAATAGAGAACTACTAGCAAAACATCCAGTTTCATTTTACAAGTTGCCTGTGATGGACAACCAGTTACATTATCTGACAGTTTGCCCCTGTAGTCAGTTCAAAATATGTTTCTTCTTGCCCAATAAGATTTTTCTAGCTTCAGCTTCTAGTTAGCACATGCTGTTATTCCTTTGCTTACAAGACTGAAGAAGACTGACATGCACCTTATGAAGCCAACTGCTAACAGACTGAAGGCCTCTGCCTCAGAGGAATGTTCTCAAATCCTTCAGTCATCCTTGTTCTCCACATCCTTATCCAGTATACTTATTCTCCACATTCCCTCCAACGTAGCGTCACTCGTGAGCCTAAGGTGGACATGGCAGCGGTTGCCTCCGTGCTGAATTCAGAGGTAACATGACCTATTTCTCTTCCACAGTCCTGTAACTGTTGCTCAATCTGTTACTTGAAGATGAAACACTAAGGACAACTACAGGTGAATCCATGTCTGCACTAGAAGATGTCTCAGCTAATATGCAAATTCTTACAAGGAAAGGGAAAAGAGCAAGTTCATCTCTTCTGCCACACCTGGTGCAGACATGAACGCTGACTACTTGAAGCCATAAAAAAAAATGTTGTTTTTAATTCAGGTATCTTATATGCTTACAAGATTTTTAGTTCTTGTTTATCAGTGCTTCATACAACACCATTCCCTCTCTCTACATATTTTTATTTCAAAATGAGAGCCTTGTTCATTTATCAGGACTGAGACCAAGCTGATGATACCAAACTAAGTAGTGCTGTTGACATGCCAGAGGGGCAGGATGTCATCCAGAGAGACCTGTACAAGCTCTAGAAGTGAGCCTGTACAAATCTCATGAAGTTCAGCAAAGCCAAGTGCAAGGTCCTGTCCCTGGTTTGGATTAGTAATACAGATTAGAAGATGAATGGATTTTGAGCAGGCCTGCCAATCAGGACTTGGAGGTAGTGGTGGATGAAGAGCTGGACATAACCCAATGATGTGAGCTCATAACCCAGAAAGTCAACTGTATCCTGGGCTGTATCAAAAGAACCACGGCCAGCATGGTCAAGGGAGGTGATTCTGCTTCTCTGCTCTACTGTGGTGAGATCTCACCTGCAGTATTGTGACCAGCTTTGGATTTCTTAGCACAAGAAAGACATGGACCTGTTGGAAAGGGTCCAGAGGAGCATGACAAAATTTATGAGAAGAATGTAACACCTCTTCTACAAACAGGCTGAGAGATTTGGGATCTTCAGCCAGGAGAACAGAAGGCTCTAGGGAGACCTTATTGCAGAGTTTCAGTACTTAGGAGTTTCAGTACTTTCCTATAAGAAAGATAGGAACACTGTTTTTAGCAAGGCTTGCTGCAACAGGATGAGGGGTGATGGTTTTAAACTAATGGAGAGCAAATTTAGACTGGATATAAGGAAGAAGTGTTTTACAATGAGGGCAGTGAAAAACTGGAACAGAGATGGTAGAAGCCTCATCCCTGAAGACATTCAAAGGCTGGACAGGACTCTGAGCAACTTGATTAAATTAAAGGTGTGCCTGATCACTAGAGGAAGGCTGGACTAGGTGACCTTCCAACCCAAAGCATTCTGTAATTCTATGAACTACTGTAGCCATTAATTTTAAAAAGCTTGTAAGTTAAATATGAGAGATTATATACAAATTCACATTCTTTTAAGAAACAAACCACTGAACAAGGCAGTTTTAAGTATTTAAGTGTAAAGTTAGTAGATTTTCATTTATACATGAGCTACAAATAAAAACTTCTAGAATGAGCACATGGAGACAGAGAACTTACTGTTGGTATATGGCACAAAACGAAATGCAGATGAATTGAGTACTTTTGTTCCTATGAAGCCCTGAACCACTGCAGAATATTCAGTGGAAAAATCATCAAAATCATCTGTGAGGTTACAAGAGAGTTGTGTAATATTTGAACATTTTTTAGCAGTCTTCCATTTCCTGTAAAACAAAAGAAGTTTAAAAAAGATCAAAAGAATCTATTTGGATTCTCTGATACAAGAAAGCGTTAGGCTGGGGGAAGGAAGCATTTCCAAGTAGAAAAACTGATGAACAAGAAGGATGAATGTTGTAAGTAAAATTTGTGACTTGTAAGACTTGCCTGCGGTCAGTGTAGAGCACACGGTAGTATGCTGGGACAGTTGGTTGACTTTTTGCCTGCCAGGACAAAATGTGCTGAAAATTACGAGATTGTACTTGCAGGTTGTGAGGTGGCTCTTCCACAAATGTTTCTAGAAAGGGAAAAATGACCCCCCCAAACAAATAACCCATCAATACAAATGACAAACAAATGTGATGTTGCAACAATTCTAGTAAATCAACCAAATTAAAGCAGTCCAATATTTGCTCCCAAACAAAGCGACAACAGAAGATAGTTCAGCACAACAGAAACAACAGTGCTAATTCCCATCCTTCTGTACTATATTTCTATTAAGTTAATTCTTCAAAAAGCATGACACTTTAAAATGATGCTTGGTGAGAATAAATAAGTTTTTTGAACTGCATTAGGAAAAGCATTCAAAGACAATATTCTTACCAGGCAAGCTGCAAAACACTGTAGACAGAACGCTGATGTACACTGGAAAATGAAACAATATATTAATGCATTTATGTGTCTACAATACTTGACTATTAGGTTACTATTGGCAATATTAATCTGCAGCAATTAGAGACAATACACAGTATTCCTTCAGTGGAACTGTTTCTTTCACATCTTCCTAAAACTTTCCTCTAGCTTTCCCTCCTTCCTTCCAGTCTCCCTTATTAATTTGAGGCTCCTTAGAAGCTGGTTCTTGAATCTTCACAAATGCCCTTTCATAACGTGAGGGGATCCTCAAGGCTATAGATTCAACAACTTTAATATGTTAATGTCTTCAGTCAGCTAACTCCTCTAACTCCCTATTTCAGGCTCTATTTCATAGCTCCCTCTCTACTTTGCACTCTGTTTCTGTAATGATTCCCTGTGGGTGTTTAACTCTACAGCATTCTGTTCACAGCCTGTCAAAGAAAAGAGAAATATCACCAACAGATGCTGAAACACTTGTGTCACAGGGCAAGGCTAAGGCCACATTCAGCCTGTCGGTCAGGCCTACTGCCTGTGTGATCTCTTGAACCCAGTCTTATTGTAGATCCTGACATTGTAGACGTCACTCCCACACCATCTTGTATAGCTTCTGTAAGAGGCCTGCAACTTCTCAGCACTCTGCTTGAACACTCTCTACGGTTTCGACCCTTCAAACTTTTTTCTCAAAAGTTTGCTCCCTTCTGTTTACTAAGTGCAAATATAAACTTCCCACCCTCATTTCAAAGGCACTTTGTGGCCTATCTTCCTAATGATGCTGGCTTTCAGACTCAGTTGGCCAAGTAAATTACTGGTTTAAATTCAAACATGCAAGTTTTTTCTTATGCTTTAAATGAACTCCATTAATATCTGCAAAATTAGTCAATTGCTTTCCCTATAAATCTTGTCCAAACACTCCCCTTTGTCTTGACACTGCTACCCAAAAATGAGACAATACTCAAAACAACACTGGCCTGCTACCTCTGTTAACTGTGCTGATTAACACTACCTTAACACCTTCTTTTATCCTTCTCATCTCACTTAGAATGGTAACTCTTGTTGCATATGGTATGTTTGCCCTTACATTTGTACAGCAATTGATGCAGTAGCACACTGGTGAAACACAGTATCAAAGTACTCATTCCTGGTAGATGGGATTCAGACATTAGTGGGTTAGTGGGAACTGTCCTGTTCAACACACACCATGACAACTTCCTAATGAATACTTTATGATCCTTTTCTACTTTTACAGACGGTAATGGAAGAGGGCAGGACACATTTTCTACTCAATTACTTAAAGAGATACCTGCACAGAATCTTTAATGCTGCAAGAATTGCCTTAACAACTGCACTTCAATTAGCAGTTTAATTAGCAGCCAAAAATATGCTTGGGTGCCTACAGTTGCTGAAATTGTTTGGGATAGATACTGACTCAACTATCTCTTACAGGCCTGGCTCTTTGGATATCTGTCTCACAAATACTCATCTATGCACCCAGCATCCCTTCTGAAATTATATGCAAAAACTGAAATTAGATGCAAAGCAGCCAACTTAAATTCACATGCAGCAATTTTGTATTTCCACAAGGCAGAAAATTCATTTCTCTGAAGCTTCATTTTGCCACATTCAAACCACAGACATCCTCTCTAGTATGTCTTCCTTTGGCACTTGTTCTACATTACTGCTCAATAAAAAAACATCCTCTTAGAGAAGTGCAACTAAAAGTACAACTGATTTCTTGACATAGAGTAACAGACCACCTATCTGGAAAAAGCATCCAGTGGGTACAAATAACAAACCAATTCTTCAATAGTTATTATTAATTACCTCAGATTTGCAATCATTTCCAGCAGAAATTCTCCCTTCTCCCAAGAGGCCCCTAGCCTATAGCACATTCAGGCCATTCCCATTATAAAACATAGTGTCAGTGCACAGACTCTAGTAGTGACACATCATTGGAGCAAGCATTTCACATTAGGAGATGCAGTCTTTTGCAATTGTCTCTTGTGTCAGACACCTCCTGTGTCAGCTGGCTTGCAGATAAATTTTTCTGTTGATGTTTTCCTATTCTGTTCATTTTTTGATTTGTAAATACACCTTCCCCATCAACAACAAATTCTGTTAATCTAGAGTTCAAACTGCCTCAGAACTTTGTTTCAATAAACATGTTTAGCAAAGAGAGTTCAGAGTTGCAAAATTCTGCAGGTTACATAAGAGACAGACAAGAGAAAAAATCTTGGGCAAATAATGGAGAAAATTAAGACTGGAGAAATAAAGATGGTCTGTAGACTGAATGGGGAACCTTCTTTACCATTTTATCCCTTTAACAGAACTAAATGATCCTATTGAAACTGTTCTGACTACAACTTTAGCTCAGCTAACCATGTTTGTTGTGCCTTCTAATCCAGAAACTAAGAAGCCCTGAAAAAAAAGAATAAGAAATGAAAAACAACACATCCAACTAATTGTTCACTGGACTTTTAGAGACGCACAATGCAGTATGCTGTTTCAAAACATTTATTTTTTATGGGAAAATATAAAATTCAGAACATAATGCTCTAGATTCTTAATTCTGTGAATTACTCCAGGAAGAGCTCTACTACAAGATGATGGTGTCTTACTTCAGTGAGTAGGAGTGTTAGTGAAAAATTAGCAGAAATACTCCTCTTACTATGTCAAAGTGCAGGCAACTTACCAAGTTGATAAAAACACATTGTTCCATTCATCAGCATTTCCAGAGTGATTGAGAACTACAACCTACTTATTGCAAAATAAACATATTACTTCTGTACCTGCAAATACATTAAAAGCAATCAGTCAGCAAATCATCTTAGTGAATTACTCACAAATGAAATAGGGTCTATGTATAAAGAGTTATTTTAACCTCTTCAGTGCTTGGGGAAAGGCACTAGTACTAACAGACACTGCTGTTGGGGGGAAGATGAGGGCAAGCATCCTCATAGTAGATGGACAGTTTTATGACAACAGTACTTTCCTTTTTCCTTTCCCCCCACCCCAATACAGTAAACATTGTGTACTTATTTGTATCAATTTTGCATAAAGATAACATCTGAAAATTCTATGTCATTCACTCCAGCTTATTAAATATAATAAAAATAAACACTTATTGGCTTTGAAAAGTAACGTAGATAAGCAGCTTAGGGACATGGTTTAGCAGTGGGCTTGATACAGTTTGGTCAATGGTTGGACTCAATGATTTTAAAGATCTTTTCTTTTATTCCATTTGAAATACTTCAGGAACTCTTAATTTTTGTAAAATGTGTTTCCAGGAAGACTCTAGATCAGAAGGAAGGTTATGAAAAAAACACACTCAACATTTTATCATGACTATAGGAAGTCACTGGATAAATGCTGAAAACTTGTCTCTGTGAAACTGATAATCATAATTCCATAAGGAGAATGTTCATTTCAGTTTGGTTCATTCTATTAATTCATTCAAGCATGAAAAATATTTAGGAGCTACAATATAGCAGTTTTCCTCTTTTCAATAATAACAAAATCTTTATCTCTGATATCAGCAAACCAGAAAGTGAGTAAGTCACACATAAAGTCCTTTTAGTTTTGGTGCTGGTGAATGGGACCCAATAAAAAATAATTTGTCTTTCTCATTCAAATCTAGTTTACAGATTACACAAATAGGGAAAGAACCCCAAATTTTCTACTTCAGCAGTTATCAGCTGTGCTCAGAAGTCAAACAGAAACCTATTGCAAAACAATGTGACTTTCAGAGTCACTTTAAAGCACAGTTATACCTTCACAATCTGTTTTTTCTGTTCAAAATTTTCCCCTAAGGTGAAGACTTTGAGGACCTTGAATTCACTTAACCAGACACCTCCTTTATGCCTTAATCCTTGCAATTAACTACAAGACACATTTCAAAGCACTCTATCTATATTATTATGCAATAGATGTATTTGCATACCTTTGATGCTTGCTGCAGTGCCATCATGACAGCTACCCCACTCTAGGAATCTGAAGTGAGTTGTGCATGGCTGTGTACAAGAACACATTTATTTTACATGATGCATATTCATAGACACACAGATTCATAGAATACCAGCTTGGAAGTGACCTCTAGTCCAACCTATCATGCTATATAGCTTACATTAGATGTCCCAGTAGCGGGTCAAGCTGGGACAACTTGTCCAATGTAGGGCAATCAACCACTTACCTTGGAAGATTATTTCAATGTTTAATTGTTCTAATGCTGAAGAATTTTCTTCTGGGCTACAGCTGGAATCTCCCCAGGAGTAACTTATAGCCATTACTGCTTGTCTTTCCCGCATGACTCCTTGCAAAAAGGGACTCATCATCTTTTTGATGGCTACCCTTTAAGTATTGGTAGATGATGATCAGGTTCCCCGCTCAAGGCTGAACATAACCAGTTTTCTCAGCCTTTCTTCATATGGTTGATCTTCCAGTTCTCTGACTAATCACTCACAGATTCAAAGTCAAGTTATATGTTTCATAGAGTCATGTGATTCATATTCCATTAAAATAATTCTCTATGGTTCTATTCTATAGAATATGTAAGAAAAATGTGATAAAACGGGTTAATCTCCAAGTTTGTACAGTTGTCTAAATATGCAAGTCCTGTGCTGATACGTCAACACCCCTGATATCTCTGGGGAAACACACTCCTCTCAAGACTCTGTTCAGCAGTTGCTCAGGTGCCATTCTGCGGGTATCATGCCAAAAGTGGCTGCGGCATCCCCGACGTTAAAAATAAACCAGGGCCCTGTACACGAAGCCCCGGCAGCCGCCCGCAGCTGGGAGAACAGCGCAGCTCTGGCCGGCACCGACGGACTCGGGGGAGCGCGGCCTGGCCCGGGGAGTGGTCAGGGACCTCCCCAATCTTCGCTACGGTCCCTCTAAAGGGGCAGCTCCGGTCCCACTGCTCCACTGAGGGACGCAGGATTCCCTTTCCCTCAGACCGCCCCGTACCTGGCAACAGACAGCACCCCTGCAGAATCGGCTCCGCACCAGCTCCCCATGGCCACCCCCGACAGCCCGACACGGAGACATCGGGGGGGCCAGAGCCGAGCAGGAAGATGGCGCAGAACGAGCCGCGCCCCTGCGCTGGCCCCGCCCACTGGCTGAAGTTTTCCGGACCGGCGCAGATCGGCAGCTCCTCGGCGCTCTGTGCGCTGCCAGCCAGCCCGCATCCCCTCTCTTCTGGGTTCTTCTTGTCAGGAGGGAAACCGCGGCAGGAAGGTACGAAAGCGCCCATCATCCCCGTTCTTCCTTTGCGGTCTCTTTAGCGCTGAGGGAGAGAGGTGCTGCTGCTACTAAGTGAATAATTACCTTAACGGGCAGACAAACGGACGAGGTGTCCTCTGCCCAAGTGTTTTCTGATAGTGGAAAGAGCGGGAATGTGGGATTAAATATAATCTGTGCCATAGAATCATTTTGTTTGGAAAAGACTCTTAGAGGCGAGTCCAACCATTAACCTAACTCTACCAGCTCCACCACTAAGCCAGGTCACTAAGCTCCACATCTACGTGGCTTCTAAATGTATCCAATGATGGTGATTCAACCACCCTTGGGCAGCTTTTTCCAATGCCTGATGACTGTTTAAACATCACGTGAGGGATCTCCTTGATGAGATCTTCGTACCTGCTTAAGATAGGTGAGAGATGAGATACCAACACTAGTTGGTGGCTATGTCCCACTGCACCTGTGGCCTCAGTGACTGCACCTCCTTGTCTGTTGGACTGTCTTTTCTCCCTGATGGAAACGTGTAATTTTGGCACATGTTTAATGGTTGGGTGTGACTTGGTGCTGCATGTCCTTATGCCATACAAAGAAAACATGAGATTTCAAATGATCTCCTAGACTTGTACAAATTTTCTGGTTAAATATATTTGTGTTGCTTTAGCCCATGAGTAGCTCAAAAGTAGTAAAAATAAAAGACAGTTTTCCTTAATTTTACTTTGTGAAGAAATAACAAACTGAAGAAGTAACAATCTAAAGAAATCCCAATACTGAGTAGAGACTCCAAACAGTCTACAGTTCACTGTATGTTTTTGCATGAGTCTGTTTCATGAATTAGTGTTATGTGATGCCATTATTTCTCTAATTCCAATTTGTTGTGGCTACCAACAAAGTCCCACAAAGCGGCTCACTCATTCCAACCCAATGGATTGAAGGAGAGAATCAGAAGAGTAAAAGTGAGAAAGCACATGGCATGAGACAAAGTTCAATAAGTAAAGCAAAAGGTGCACACACAAGGAAAGCAAAACAAAGAATTCACCAATTCCCATTGGCAGGCAGGTGTTCAACCATCTACAGGAAAGCTGGGCTCCATCACACGTAATGAGTACTTGTGAAGTCAAACACCACCATTTTGAATGTCCCTCCCTTCCTTTTTCTACCACATTGGTACACGGAGCACGACATCATATAGTATGGGATATCCCTTTGGTCAGTTTGGGTCGGCAGTCCCAGCTGACCCCAACCTACTCATTGTTGGGGTGGTGTGAGAACCATAGAATAATTTAGGCTGGAAGGGATATCAAAGAACATCTAGTTCCAACCTCCCTGCCATAGTAGGGATACCTCTTGCTAGACCAGGTTCCGGGAGTCCTGTACAACCTGGTCTTGAACACTTGCAGGGAGAGGATATACACAACTTCCAGTGCCTCGCCACACCCACCGTGAAGAATTTGTTCCTTATATCTAATCTAAAGCTACCCACTTTTAGCTCGGAACTGTTCTCCCTTGTCCTATCCCTAGCTAGCCCAGTAGAAAGTCTGTCCAGCTTTTCTGTACCCCTTCCAGTACTG
This sequence comes from Rhinopomastus cyanomelas, assembly GCA_013400115.1. NCBI lineage: Eukaryota > Metazoa > Chordata > Aves > Bucerotiformes > Rhinopomastidae > Rhinopomastus > Rhinopomastus cyanomelas. The sequence continues at coordinate 12,767 of VXBP01006773.1, read as the reverse complement.
CAAAGCTGCTGTAAGGTAACCCTGGATGAGAGGCTGAAAAGGCCTTGACTCTGTCTAAGCCCTCATCAAAAGTAATTAAAACATCCCTGTGTTATCAACACGTTTACAGCACAAATACAAGACCCAGCCCCATATTACATACCGTGAAGAAAATAATCTCAAGCAAAACCAGCACACAGTTCCAAACTAGCTCTTTGAAAGGCAGACTGTTTATCTGGAAGCAGCCTCAATAATAAAAATCTGAAGGACATAGAAATTTTAACAATATTCTGCCTTGATCAGTTCTTTCAACTGGGGCTGAAAGGGTAATACCGGCAGACCGGCGGGCCGGATGGGACACTCTGGGGTGCTGTATCCGGCCCGCGGGCCAGGGTTTGAGGACCCCTGATCTAGTCCAATCCCCCTGACACAGCAGGATCACCTACACCAAGTCACACAGGAACACGTCCAGGCGGGTCTTAAACATCTCCAGTGAAGGAGACTCCACAACCACCCTGGGCAGCCTGTTCCAGTGCTCTGTCACCCTCACTGGGAAGAAGTTCCTTCTCAGACTGATGTGGAACCTCCTATGTTCCAGCTTACAACCATTGCCCCTTGTCCTATCACTTGATGACATTGGGAGGAGCCCGGCTCCATCCTCCCGAGACCCACCCCTCAAATATTTGTAGACATGAATGAGGTCACCCCTCAGTCTCCTCTTATCCAAGCTAAAGAGACCCAGCTCCCTCAACCTCTCCTCATAAGGGAGGTGCTCCACCTCCTTCATCATCTTCGTTGCCCTAGGCTGGACTCCCTCCAGCAGCTCCACATCCCTCTTGAACTGATACTCCAGTTGTGGTCTCACCAGGGCACAGTAGAGGGGGAGAAGACCCTCTCTCGATCTGCTAATCACTCCCTTTCTGATCCACCCAAGGATGCTGTTGGCCCTCTTGGCTACAGGAACACACTGCTGTCTCATAGTCATCCTGCTGTCCACCAGGATCCCCAGGTCCCTTTCTCCTAAAATACTCTCCAACAGGTCAGTCCCCAGCCTATACTGGTACCTGGGTTGTCCTTGCCCAGATGCAAGACTACAATTCCCGTTGTTGTACTTCATTGCATTTCTCTCAGCCCAGCTCTCCAGCCTGTCCAGGTCTCGCTGAATGACAGCACAGTCTGCAGCGGTGTCGGCGACACCGCCCAGCTTTCTGTCGTCATCAGCACACTTGCTGACAGTGCATGCTAATCCCTCATCCAAGTCATTAGTGAATAGATTGAACAGGACTGGTCCCAGCACCGACCCCTGGGGCACTCCACTAGATAGAGGCCTCCAACTAGACTGTGTCCCATTGACTACCACTCTCTGACTACTGCCCTCTAGCCAGCTCACGATCCACCTCACTACCCCATCATCTAGACCATGCTGCCTCATTTTGGCTGCAAGGGTGCTGTGTGAGACTGTGTCAAATGCCTTACTCAAGTCAAAATAGACCACATCCACTCTTCTACCATCATCTATCCACCTGTTTATGCCCTCATCAAAGGCTATCAGGTTGGTCAATCCTGACCTTCCCCTTGTGAAGCCATGCTAACTGTCCCTAATGATCCTCTTGTACTTGATGCGCCTGGAGACAGCCTCTAGAACTGGGGTGGAGGTGAGGGTGACTGGTCTGTAGTTACCTGGGTCCTCCTTTTTTCCCTTTTTGAAGATTGGAGTGACATTTGCTGTCCTCCAGTCCCCAGGCACCATTCTTGATCCCCATGACTTAGAAAAGATGACGGACAGTGGCTTAGCAATGACTTCTGCTGTCTGCCTTAGCATGCATGGGTGCATCCCATCTGGGCCCATGGATTTGTGTACATCCAGTCTGATCAACTTATCCCTAACCCAGTCCTCATCAACCAAGGCAGGCTCCTCTCTTGCCTCTACTTCCTCTGCAGTCACAGCAGTCTGGGGCTTGATATCAAGACAGAAGTATAGACAGAGGCAAAGAAGGTGTTCTCTGCTTTCTCTGCGTCCTCTGTCTCCAGGGCACCCACCTCACTCAGCAGGGGGCCTACTTTGCCTCTAAGTTTTAGTTTTACCTGCAATGTATTTGAAGAAGCCCTTTTTGTTGCCCTTGACCTCTCTTGCAAAATTTAATTCCAAGGAGACCTTGCGAGGCTTTCCTAGTTGCATCCCTACATTCTCTCACCAGAGCCTTATAATCATCCCAAGCAGCCATCCCCTCCTTCCATGATCTATAGGCTTTCTTCTTCCTCATCAGTTTGCCCAGCTTCTCCCAGTTTAACCACGCAGGTCTTCTGGCTCCCTTCCTTCACTTCTTTTCTGTTGGAATGCTCTTTTTTTGTGCTTCAAGAAAGTGGTCTTTGAATGTTAACCAGCTATCCTGAGCTCCTTTACCTGCCAGTACCCTGTCCTGTGGGATTTCCCCTAGCAATCACTTGAAAAGGCCAAAGTTTGCCCTCCTGAAGTCCGGGGTTGTGATTCTGCTAGGTGTTGTGTTCCTAACACACGAGACCCTGAACTCCATGATCACATGGTCACACCTTCTCCCTTGTGACTACTCACCCTAATTGTGATTTTCCTTTTTTTTTAAAAAGCTTTTACTGTCAAAGATTATCATGGGTGCATGTCATACAACTGCACAGGTGGTAGCAAGAGAATAATTCAAATGATCATTTGAAAACAGCTCAACAACCTGACACTTATCTTCCATTTATGTACTGGTATGCCTGGAATTTTTTTCACCTAAGAGGAAGGAAATTCCTAGTGTGCACAAAGGTCTTGTTTGGCTTGATTTAATGTCTGCTGATAAGTTCTTCTGCTTGCATACCCTGATAACAGGGTGCTGTTTCCTGTCATTCATGTGCCCTGTTGACTGTCTTGACTACGCTAGTGTTACTAGGGATTTTAGGTTGTAAAATAGTTGCTGTAATAGTTGGCTATTGGTAGGGTGCTGGATAAGACTGGCCCACTGCACAGGAAGAGAGAATAAAGATGCAGAAAGACAGTTGCCTTTATTTTCTTTGTTAATTCACAGACCACTCATTTAATCTCACACATCTAATCAAGATATCTTCAACTTTTCCATGTTCTATATTGTTTTATTTCTTCTCCTTACATCCTATTACATTTCCTCCAGTAAGGGCTGATACAAATAGGGTTTCACTGTGTATGTAAATGCCAGTAATTAACTCAAACTGGTATAAAGTGGTTGGAGCCTGTCTTCCAATTGCTGCGTCAACTGTTAACATTAGTACTAGTGAACCTGATGTATTGACAGTGTTAGGGAGAACACTGCTATCCAATTTCCAGGTGTACACATCTTTATATAACTCTGTGATTATTTACTTCTGACACAGCTATTAAATCTTATTTCTGTTTTTTGCTGTCTTGATTTTCTTCTGAGCTTAACTATGTGGACTGCTGTGAAACTCCAGTGGATCCAAAGCTGGTTGAGATTGCCTTTCCCCCCAATATACATATATACATATATATAAACATTTGTGTCTGGCCCTATATTTTTATTTCTATTTTTATTTTTTGCTTTGCTACAGCTGTGTTTTCATCTAGGATCATGCAGAAATAAAAAAGTGCAAGATTTTCAGAAGTAATTTTTGTCTTGCCCGACTAAAGAAACTGGAATGTGATATTTTTTGGCCTGAAGGTGATGCTATTTCTCTAGGAAAAAGTACCCAAAAAGCTAGTGGAGTACTTTGGAAGCCTTGTAGAAAGGACTTGCTTTAAAATCACATGCACATCTATTTCTGGTCTTTGACTTAATAAGATTTTATCAAAACTTTTGAAGACTGTGACCTCTCTCAGCAGAACTCGAATGTATTTTATTAAACCTTCCAGCATAGCATGGACCAGCACACTAGAAACAGGAGCTATTATTAATGCATAGATTTCATCTCTCTGCTTGTGTGGGTCGTATGCGTTGAAATGCTTTCAGATTTGTTGGTGGGAGACAAGTGTGGTTTCTGTGCAAGTCCCCACAAAACGCTTATTTGTTTTGAAATATTTCAGTGTGCGAAGGTGAGGGGCAGAGTAGGTTTTCAGTATTAAACTTCAGTACCCAGCAAGTGAATTGCATCAGTCAGGTTTTACCACCTCTGTGATTTGACGTAATATACTGGCAAGTTTCTGAATTTTGGCCAAATTTCTTTGTTCCTTTGTGTGTGTTCCACAGAAAACTTGTGAGATCCTTCTTTTTACTAAGAAATCTTTTGTTTCTTAAAAAATTGCTTAAAATTCAGTCCCAGTGTTAGATGTCTCTAGGATGTAGCCTGTTACCTTCAGGTGTCCCCTGTGTCTCGCCTTGGAGGCCAATTAATCCTGACAGGGGAGAGAACTTGCCTTCTCCTCAACTTGGGTAGCAAAACATGTCACCTTCAATGATGGGGCCTGAGATGCTATGCATTTCTGGTTGGATGTCAAGAAAAACCCTTGGCTATTTTTGGAGTATGAAGGAATGTAGGGCACAGTGGGCACAGAATGCTTCAGGTAATCACTTGAAAAAGGGAGCAGGCAGTGAAATTTTGCAGGGTAAAAGGTATTCCGCAATACTTCTCAGCTGTCACTGAGCTTCTGGATAGAGTAAAGTGGCAGATGAAGTTGAACATTAAGCTATGACTAGATGATTAATCCATTTTTATGTTATTCCTGAGGCCTGTGCTGCTAGCTGTGGCATGAGGTAGGACACAGGTGTAACTGAATTTCAGGTACAATAAAGTCTGAAAGAACTTTAATCCTTAGGGCTGCAACATTAGGACAGATTCAGACTGCAGGATATATGAGTCAAGTGTGCTTAGGGATAAAGGATTAAGTGAATGTAGGCTGTTTCAGTGCCTGTGGAGATTCCTTGTAGAGTTTCAGGTTTTGTGAAAGGCCCCAAAATCCACCTGAACATAATAGGCATAGTGGAATGATAGGCATATATAGAAATATAACGGAGTTCCTACATGCAACTGCCACGTGGAGGAAAAAAAATCCACTGGCATGCCAAGACATATGAAGCTCAATGTTACATAGTCTTGGTGGCATTTCAACTGCACAGGTAAAATTCTGTTTTGTGATGTGGAAAATGGATTGTCCATGTGATCTTTTCCTTACCTAAGCCTCTGCACCTGGGTTGTGGAGGTTCTGGCTGTGCAGGTTCTGCTTCCTCTGTCTTGCATGCTTTGCATAGATGCCTGCCTCTGTTGCACTGTGAATCATATAGGCAATGAGCTCTCTCTGGGTAAAGGTAGCTGTCAGGCCGTGGGCATATAAAAGGTGACTAGTATTGATTTCTGATCCTTGGCTGGGATTGTGAGACACATCTGTAAGAGCAATATTCCCTATCAACACTGTTTATTCTAGAGAACCTACTTGATTTGAAAACTGCTGCCTTAAGTAACCTTGATAATTTTCTCAGGGGATATGCAGGTGCTAGACGCTATCCTTGCCTACCACGATCTGCAAAATTTATGTAATCCGATCTCTATGTGGATTATTATGTAGACAATTACAATTGGAAACATGATGTTGTACTTCCCTCCTTGGACCAGGGAGATGCAGAAGAGAAACAGTGACTCCCTGTTGTCTAGTAAGTGCTTTTCACCTTGAAATCTGTCCCGTACTCTGTATAGAATAATTTTCTGTTTTATAGTGACTTTTATGTGCTCTCTAAAATACGATTTGTGTTTGAAGACGGTGGTGTGAGTGTTTCTTTTCTGGTTGAGTAATCAATATCACCAGCCTACCACTTGTTAAGTGATATTAATAAAATTTGGATAATTTTCTGTGCAACTTTATAAAACACTTAGGAAAAGATGTGCTGGACAGTCCTTGCCTATGACCCCGCTCTTTGTCTGTCACACAGTGCAATGTACTCGCGGTAAAGGGAGCATTAAAAAACATAAATTGTACCTGTTTTGAAACTTTGGCTGAATATCTATCTAGTTAGGGATTAGAAAGACAGTTTTACACAAGCACAGTGACGCAATGCTTAACAGTTCTAGGCTAGTAATAGGCATTGCTATGCATAAGGACTGTGTATATGGATATACTTCCCAGATGGGTGGGCAGGAAGCCATGCTTATCTTTGCCTTACTATGGCACAATAGAAGTCCAAGATTATGCTTCTAGGCAGGACACTTCTTTTGGTTGGGAAGATGTGGCACTTTATAGTTTATGACTTGTTGAACCAAATTTTAGAATAGAATCATAGAATCATTTCGTGGAACTTTGTGCCACCTCAGTGAGGCCAATTAACCTAGTAGGGTTTGCAGTAGGGTGGAACGAATCTGATCTCTATTTATCTTTATTAAATGGCAACAATGAGCTAGAAGACTATCAAACACTTTTTGAGGCTGCTAAACACTCAGAAATGGGTTTTTTTTTTTCAGAATGCTCCGTTTTGGAAGAATTTTTGTCAACATGCTATTGATTAGCACCTGGTAGGAGTTGCGATTTGCAGAAATTGCATCATCTTAGAGCATATGATAACATATTATTACCAGTGCAGGAATAACTAATTTTACAGTTTTCTCAGACAAATGTAAACACAGAAGAGTGTAATAAGCATTACTCAAAGCAGCGCATGCATCATCTGGGATGTCACCGTCCGCAGGTTTTAAATTCAGTGGTGTCCCCAAGGGTTACTCAATATTTTGGCAATTATTCTTAGTCCACAGACCAAATGAAATGAACACATTATTTTTCCTGTCTTGCCTTGTGTCTTAGCTAAGATGTAGTATACAAATACTAAAATAATAGAAAAATCCAACGGATTTGCAGTGGATTGACAGAATAGTTAGATGTATTTTGTGTTAGTTGTTCTTCAGTAACCCTCTCTGTTGCCTTAGTCTTTTGGGAGAGGTGTGATGTGTAGCAGTTCTGTTTGGTGCAAGGGAATGAAAAATCCCGACAACCTGATGGGCAGGGAGTTTTATTTCTCTTTTCCTGTTTGTAAACTTCAGCTTCTGTAAAGCTGTTGCCTTAGACCCCTGGAGATTTTTTCTCAGTATCTGACCGGCAGTGTATCTCACATGAAATGCAAACCACTGTGTGGTTGCTAAGTAAAGATGATGAAACTTAGGTCGTAGTGTAACTCTGCAAACATTTGCATGCATCTTTGGCCTTGCACACTGTCTCAGTGAAAGAAATGTGATCGTTAAATCCTAAAGAGAGTGTGTGTGAATAAAGTGCATTAAAGTGGTAGAGAAAGAGTGTAAAATCTCCCATTGCTCAGCCGTGGGATTTTCAGCCTCCAAAAGCTATCAGGATCTGGACATTTTGTGTGCAAATGACCAGCCTACATGTTAATCTGGCATAAAGGTTTCTGCTGTTCTTGGGTTTTCATGACTATTAAGTTTTGAATCAGGTAAGATTTTTGCCTCACAGGAGTTTTTGAGGTGGGAAAAGAGCAAGTAGCATTAGACATTGCTGAGTTAGCGAAGGGCTGCCAGCCCTGTGTGCAAAAAGTTCTGTGGTGGACCCAGGAGATAGGCTTTGCACTTGTGGGCAGAAATTTCTGTTTCTGTGGGTGTCTTGTCCTTCAGAGTGTGGGCTCCTGTGATCTCAAACATTGAGCCTCACTGTTCCAATGTTTTCCTTACTCAATGCTTTCCTTTTTGTAACTAATGACTTAATGGGATGCCAGAACCTAGGAAAATAATTATTACTGTTATAATAACATAATTTGCAGATCAGCTGGCAGTAGCCAACTGAAGACTGTGTTTCCGCGTAGGATGATAATTTTTAGCTCACCTTGGAAGATGCATTTCTATTAGCTCTGCAACAGAAAGCCCAGAAAAGAGCAGAGTTAAAACAGGAGTTTGGGTAGAAGTATGGAGCGAGGGAGAAGGTGTGACCCTGAAATTCCCGGGGAAGAGAGGGGTGCAGTTAACGTGACAACACAGTGATTTCTTCCTCTCGCAAACCTAGCGCAGCCTCAGTTTGCTGAACACTCATAGACCTAAACCCCTGAGCAGCTGAATTTAAATTGTGTTCTGAGATGTGTGTAAATGTGTTGACACTCTTGGAAAACCATAGGGTTTCCTAAATGACGGGGCTAAAGGGGAGAGCTAGATCTCCTCTCCATCCCTGCCTTCTCTAGAGGTTTTTGCAGGAGGTCAGAGTGTCCCATGGGTTTTTTGCTGCAGCTCATTAGTCCTTCATTTCACAATAGTTTGAGGTCTTTTCCAATACTTTTAAGACCTGTAGCCTCCTGTGCTTGTGGAGAGTAGTTAAATTGCCACCTTAGCAAGATTCAGTGTGTTTTCCTTCCACTTGTACGGTTTTATTTTTTTTTTTTGCTACTATGAATGGCAGGTAATTTTTTGCCCCAACAAGGACCCAGACCTGTCTGGCCACTCATTGGCTGAAATAATATGAACAGTTAGAATTAATTTGATTTTTTTCTTTTTCTGTTTTTTTAGGTGCAAATTACAGAAAAAAACTGATTACAGACATTGTGTGAAAAATGATGTTGTTTAGTCTGATCAGTAGTCTTTATTTTTGATAAATAGTGTGTAGTTTTACCAGAAGATGGCAATTGCAAACGCTTACTGGAAAACTCTCTTCATTTAATTTTACAATTTAGAACACCTTATAATAAAGGGATTTGGTTTGGAGGGAGGATATGTTGTTAATTATCATTAGACCTCTGCTTTTGATTAATGCTGCTAATTAGTTTCTGTCCTTGACTTTTTCCAATTAAGGAGTAGGTGCCTTGGTGCTAAACACCTGGGCATATTACCTAATTAGATGAAAGAAACATGTACACTCTTTGTAGGTAATTATTTTAACTTTTGGTCGTTGCTTTGTACTAAGCAGAGGTAGTTAATGTGCCTTAGATGATAGCATAGGAAACGTCAAGGTGCCAGTGAGCAGTGAAGTGGATGTGAGCCATATCTGCTGGTAATTTTCTTGATTTACACGTTGTAAATGATCACTCTTCTGCTGCTGGCAGATACAGGGTTCAGAAAGGAGGAAACAAAACAAATTAAAAAACAAGAGATGGAAATGTAAGACTGTGCAGCCCAGCTTCTTAAATCAGCTTAAGGCCAAAAAACCCTTTGCTTACTTTCAGAAGTAGCCACCTGAACACATTTAAAGACCAGCCCCGAATCTACTGATGTACTCAAAAACTCTCTCTTCTCATTGAGGGCTGGAAGGAACAACTCCTTGTGCAGTGGTTCCCAGGACACCTCAGTGGAAGGAAAAGGATCAGCTTCAGGAAAACGGCCTGCTGTCCCTCAGTTGTACCTCTAACTGTCCTATTTCCTGAAGGAGCTGCCCAAATCCACCCAAACATGACAGTAACATCTGTCTTGGAGACATGACAAAAGTGAATGCTGTATTGCATGGATCTGGTTGTCACAAGCCACTCTGTGGTTCCGTGCTCCCTCACTCTCCTGTGGGATAGGCAATGTGCATTACCCATCTCTCTTGCTGCCAGGATTTGCCAAATTGCCCCTGTGGATGGTTATAGCTCTGGTCATACTGATTGAAAGACTTTTAAACTAGGAATTTGGCTCTCTTGTTAGCTTTATAAGATCCATTTTGAAATTCCTAGCTGAAACTGAGCCTGTGTAATGCAGGTAGTGTATAATGCAAGTGTGTCCCACAGATGCATCTCCAAGTAAACATTCTACCTCAATTTGTATAAATAGGGTAAAGTTTCAAACTCAAAGAGCTTATTATCTAAAGTAAAAAAATAGGAATCACCGTATGTGGAGGATGAGTTATCTGTATTCTGGTCTCAAACAAACTAAGAAACAAGAAGGAAATGGACTCGGAAGGGAAGGGAAGGCTTGTAAATTAGTTTTATATGTGTTGTTGAGGACAGGGAGGGGCTTCACAGATCATAGAATCATTAGGGATCAGAAGGGACCTAGAAAGATCATCTAGTCCAATCCCCCTGCCATAGCAGGATCACCTAGACCAAGTCACACAGGAATATATCCAGGCAGGTTTTAAATGTCTCCAGATGTCAGTAAGGGACAGATTTAGGATGGAGAAAGAGAGGAGACAGGGAGAAATTTGGAACACTGAAGAATATTAATGCTGGCATGTGGGAAGGCAGAGAGTTTTAGTGCCATTGTGGTGAGACTTTTTGCTCTGTGGCTTCTAGAGCAGAAGAAACAGGATAAACAATGATATTAATACAAGAGAAGCACTAGAAGCAGCATCTTGCCACTGAGAGCTGAGGAATGAAATTGTTGCAGGTTTTTTTTTCATTATCCCTGATGGGAAACGAATAAAATCAGGTGTGCGTGCGCACACACACACACACACACACACACACACACACACACAAAAACATTTTCTCTGTCACTGTAGATAAAGAAACAGAAAAACAGAAAGAATGTGCAAGAAACTATCAGGCACTCTTAGAAATGTATTCTTTTGCCAGAACATTACCTGCAGAAACGTGTCACAAGGAAGACAGTCTTCAGTCTTTGTACTGGTATTATTTTTAGTTGTGATGGGTTGTGATCAGTACTGTTCATTCTGTTTTTTTCCTGTTTCAAAGTGATCGTCTGGTGGGATCAACGTTTCAGTCCTTTCTGCTCTAGCTCTCATACATGTTTTATATGGGGAAGATCTCAGAGGGCACTCAGGCCCCAGTGGAAGTCACTGAGAGTCAGATATGAATTTGGTAAGTTAAGCTCACCACCATATTTGAAAATCTCCTGTTCTTTTATTCCCTTCTCTTCTGAAGTAAGGGATAGAGGGCTTCTCAGGCATCATTGACAATGTTTTGTTGTTTCCTTATATGGTAAATGGTACCTAGTCCTTCATAAATGCAAGAAGACTAACCCTACAGCCAGCACCTTGCTGGGAAAATGCCATTCAACCACAGGGGCCAGACAAATGATAGCCAGCTGTAGAGTGATAGGTGTGCTCCTGTACAGTGTGCCACAGACAACTACTCAGCTGTGTACTCTCTGTGTAGACAGGCTGCAGTTAAATGATGGTTCCCAAGCTGTAAGATAGTTTTCAAGAGAATAAAAAACCCCTTGTATTTTTTAATTATAAAAAGAAAATCTAGTAATATCCTGTTAGGCTTTTTTTTTAATTGATTACTTGGCAGAAGCAGACATACAAGAAATCTCTGCTAGACGTAAGGTACGTGGGAAGCTATCAGGACCTACTGGTGCATTTAGACGTTTAGCAACAAAACCCTTAATTGTGATCTTTCTTTTCAATCTCAATCCACTGAGCTATTTGGAACATCTGTGAAGTTGCAATGTGCAGGGAGCTGCAGAGTACTGCTATGCAATTAAACTGTGATTTGCACATAGTATTTTTAAAAAAGCAACAGGTTTTGGACCAGTTGGCATTCACATTATGTTAAATAATGTTTATTTAATTGAGAGCATCCAAAAGACTGCAGAAGTACAGTTTCCTAGCCGACTTGGCAGTATAAATTAGTATGGGCAAGGTGACGATTTTTCAGAGCACTTTGAATTTCTTGTAAGGAAGCAGCTATAAAAGTGCAAAGTATCATAATGCAAATAATGCATTGTAGTGGAATGTCACAACTATGCATGTACAATAAGAAAACTATCATTTTTCTTGTTTGCATAAACAACTCACTTTGCACTTCTAAATAACGGATGGAAATCCAGAGAGGATTAAAATAATTGAAGGAACAGATAATTTTCAAAGGCAAAAGCTTTACAGCTCCTGGACTTACAAAAGAATGAATAAAACACATTTCTTAAACTTTATTTTAGAGAAATCTTAGTATCTCTTTGCTTTTAGAATAAATTTTACTTTATTTTATATTTATACTTGCAAACATGGTGCCAGATAACAAAAAGCAGTCAGTTCTGATAAGGTTGTCCAAATTATGATTGTGTTACAATTGATGAAAGCCTGAACTTGTAAAAGAGTTTCTAGAAGTTTCAGAGACATCTAGGGTGCTTCTTTATGGTATTTGTTCAGTTGTGTGCAGTAATGATAAGCCCATGTCATGCCCTTGGACTTGGGATACCTTGGGTCTTTTGCTGTGTCTTCAATTTCTTGCTGATCCATACTTAAGTGTGATTAATTTTCTTCTCTTTGACATTAAAATAATTATCCTGACTTTCAAAATGTTTTCTGTCTTTAACTCTCTTTGATCCCAGTTACGGTTTGTAAACAATTTTGCAGTAATTAGACTGTGTTTTTAATTCATTACACAAACAGTGTAAAAATTGTCGTGGACGCTTCTCTTTACTACTGGGCATGGGACTGCTGCGAGTGCTGCACATGTTCTTTGAACTTTTTCAATGCTTGTCTGTGTTGTGGGTCCTTGTTTGGATCCCTATGTGTCCCACCTGGGTTGCCATTAATGTTGTGAGTTAGAGACCCTGTCTATATTTTAATTAAAAACTTTTAGCTAAAGTGTCAGACACAGAGGGAGGGTTTAACAAAAACACTAATGAATCTGCAGGCAATGAAATGAGTTGCTCAATTCAGGGACAAAAGTCACCAAGACATTTTAATACATTCCCTCCACCACACATCAGAAAAATCTCACACAAGACATGGACACAAACGCATGGAGTTTCATCATGATGCTTCTATCTCTACTGCCTTGCACTGTCCTGGCAACACCTCTTCGATGCACTGTGGTCAGAGGCTGTTAAATTGTCTTGTTGGTTAATTAAGGCTGGCTACATAGGAAGATAAAATGTCCAGAACATCTTCATTGTAGACAGTTCTGACTTCTCACTGAAATCACAGTAGTCATCCAACTTCAGTCTTGATCCTCATAATCATAGAATCATAGAATCATTACGGA
>VXBP01006772.1:33832-45557 GCA_013400115.1 Rhinopomastus cyanomelas | reverse complement strand
TCTGGGCTCCTCAGTTCAAGAGGGATGTGGAGCTGCTGGAAAGAGTTCAGCGTAGGGCAACGAAGATGATGAAGGAGGTGGAGCACCTCCCTTATGAGGAGAGGCTGAGGGAGCTGGGTGTCTTGAGCTTGGAGAAGAGGAGACTGAGGGGTGACCTCATTAATGTCTACCAATATGTGAGGGGTGGGTGTCGGGAGGATGGAGCTGGGCTCTTCTCAGTGTCATGTAGTGATAGGAGGAGGGGCAATGGTTGTAAGCTGGAATACAGAAGGTTCCACATCTACCTGAGAAGGAACTTCTTCACGGTGAGCGTGACGGAGCACTGGAACAGGTTGCCTAGGGTGGTTGTGGAGTCTCCTTGACTGGAGAAGTTCAAGACCTGCCTGGATGTGTTCTTGTGTGACTTGGTCTAGGTGATCCTGGTGTGTCAAGGGGATTGGACTAGATGATCTTTCGAGGTCCCTTCCAATCCCTAATGATTCTATGATTCTATGACTTTTCTATGGAGTAGAAGGTGTTAAAAGTCTCTAAAAAGTCAGTATGGCAAGGCCATCAGAGTTTTGCAGTACTTATTGGAAATGAATATCAGCACTTGAAGGTCTCAGATTGCCTATATCTACTTTTTTTTTTTAATTACCAGTCAATGAAGACCATGATATTGAACTAAAATGTAGTGGGAAAAAATCAAATATGACTTCAGAAGTTTGTGTTTTGAAAATAATTTATTGTTCAGTTTTTGCCATAGTGGTCAAGAATTCTGTACAGTTGAGCACTAATAAAGCACAGGTTTGTAACGATGCCGAATATTTCACTTCAGTTGTATAAATTTCATTTAAATTTTAATTTTAAGAAGTGCTTGTTATTAAATATTTGCGTATTTGCATATTTACAGTATGCAAATGCAGAAGGCTCATTTTATTAAGCAACTGAGCAATGCAATATTTGCATTGCAGTTGTTCCATTTTTTCCAAAATTAATTTATAGCTCTATTTATGAAATAAACCTGAAACAAAACAGTATCAAAATCAGCCAGCCTGATAGGTACCTGTGAGTGCCCAAGGCAAACCAAGAGAAACACATAACTGCCAGAATAGAGGCTAAATGAATGCTTTTCCCTTTGCATCCATCTATGATATATAACCATGATTTAGTAACACATCTTGTCATCTTGAAAGATACTTTAGATCATCTACAAAAATAGGAATCATTAGGAATTGGAAATACCTTGAAAGATCAGCTAGTCCAATACCCCTGCCAGAGCAGGACTATATAGACCAAGTTGCACAGGAACGTATCCAGGTGGATTTTAAACATCTCCAGAGAAGGAGACTCCACAACCCCCTAGGCAGCCCATTCTAGTGCTCTGTCAACCTCACCGTGAAGATGTTTCCTTCTCATGTTTATACGGAACCTCCTGTGTTCCAGCCCTTAGTCCTATCATTAGAAGACCTTGAGAAGAGCCTGGCTCCATCCTCCTGACACCCACCCTTCAAATATTTATAGACATTAATGAGGTCACCTCTCAGTCTTCTCTTCTCTGGCTTATTTTTACTGTGTACTTCAATCCGTTTATTTAGTGATATCAGTAAGCTGGAACATAGGAGGTTCCGTATAAACATGAGAAGGAAACATCTTCACGGTGAGGTTGACAGAGCACTAGAATGGGCTGCCTAGGGGGTTGTGGAGTCTCCTTCTCTGAGATGTTTAAAACCAACCTGGATATGTTCCTGTGTGACTTGATCTAGGTGATGCTGCTGTGGTGAAAGGATTGGACTAAATGATCTTTCAAGGTCCCATCCAATCCCTAATGTTAGTTCATTATGTGATTCTGTGATTATTTGGGTTTGGAAGAATTATCATAATAATTCTGATTCTTAGATTGCAAAGGAACTCTGACACAAAGCAAACTCTTCCTCCTGTCTAATTTTGAATCTATCAACATATAATTCCCTGCATCCCAGAAAATTCTTTTCATCATTACTGTACATAAGGTAAAGCAATATGAAATCCTGACTGACAGGCTAATGGTTAAGGGGTCTGCGTAATCCCTGAAATACAGAAATATTTAGCAATATTGAAAAAAGCTGCTTGATATAAGGTATTAACAAAATGCATTGTGAAAGCTTGGCACCCAAATTAATGTGACTGGCAAAGCTAAACCAAAAAGTTTGCTAGCAAAACCATTTGTCCAGTACTAAATAGACACCATCATGCAGATTGAATGAATATTCATACAGGGACACCATCTGTTCATAATAGCTTTTGAAGAATAGCAGATGAAAATGCACTGAAGACATGAAAGTGCAAGACTGAACATCAATGGACCCAGGACACAGTGCATGCAAAGCAGTAGTGGAATAGGCCAGCTAATATAAGCAATACAACTCAAGACACTGGTACAGAAGAGAATGTGAGGGTTCTCGTGAAAAATAAAACAGCCTTGGCACAGTGAGAGAGAACCGCCATGAATAATTATGACTATAGGTTATTAGATAGCTGATGTCCTTGAAAGAGAAAGGATGTTAGAATAGGAGAATCACAGAATCACAGAATGTTAGGGATTGGAAGGGACCTTGAAAGGTCATCTAGTCCAGTCCCCTGCCACAAAAGGATCCCCTAGATCAAGTTGCACAGAAACATATCCAGGCAGGTTTTTAAACATCTCCACAACTCCACTAGGAAGGCTATTCCAGTGCTCCATCACCCTCGCTATGGTGGCAACCACAAAGTTCTTTGATTGTTTTCTGCAAAACTCACACTTTTTGCTCTGGTGGTCTGTGTTTCAATCCCAGGATTGTCAGCCAAATTTGCAGTAATAAAAATGAATTGCTATTCATATTAAGTCCTGTAGCCTGTGGTGCTTAAGATCATCCTAATCAAAGGAATGATATATGAATATAGCATTTTCTATAATCTATAGAGGATTATGTATGAGTATAGAATATATGAATATGAGAATTCTATAGATTGTGAAGATTTCTATATTTATATTTCCTTGTATTTCCTGTTGAGAATGTGTTATAGGTCTATTTTCATGACTTAACTCAAAAAGAAGCCAACTCCAGCAATGCAATATTAAATTTTAAAATTCTCTTTCTTTCGGAATAATTTGTGGAGTTTAGAGTCAGGCAATTTTTATGATGTAAGAAGGGAGCCCTCTGAAAAAGATGCTCCCAAAGCCATCTTAGAAGTTCTAAGCAGAGTTTATATATGAATTTCTTTAGAGTTTGGTGTGCAGGTGCCTAGGCTCAGCAGAAATCTCTTTCCATTGAAGATCCAGAAGTTGGAGTAATCTCCTGAAGATAGACAGCTCTTTGAACAAGACACTTTAGTTTTGGATGATGACAGGCCATCATAAGGGCAGCCTTGTTCCCAGCAACTCCCACCTGTGGGAGTCTGAGTGCAGATAGCTGTTCTTTATAGATAAAATGACTATGGATACAGACGAGGGACAGGCAGGGATGAAAAACCTGTAGAGTACTTTGAGTGCCTGTGCTTTGAGTACTCATACTAGAGCGGATTTTTGAAAGATTTAATTTCAGTTTTACCTCAATTGATATGCTGTAGTTTAGGCACATGTTGATAACCAGACTATTCCAGCTGTGCAGGGGTTAGGTAGTTACTTAGGAAGAAACACTTTAATCAGCAGTGAGAAATATGACATAGGAAACAGGAAGGATTGAGCAAGTATTTGACTTGAGGTGTTTTAAAGTCTTCAGCAAGGCCTCCAGATACTTCCTGCAAGTTAGCAGCATCTGGTAACCCAGCACAAGATGCCTCAGCTGCAGACAAACGAATCTTGTGCCAAACATCCAGCTACAACTGGTCTAAGTACCCTGTGGATCTGACCTCACTTTTAAGAAGAATAGAATAGCTGTGAAGGACTTCAGGATATTTTGTGATCTGATATGAACAATATGTTGGTAGATTATACCATATATCATCTCCTCTAGCAATAGAAGACCACAAAAACAAAGAATTCCTTTATTGGTTTCCATTTTTCTTCTTAAATGTATAGAGTTGGACCTTGATCTAACAACAGTAGTAAGTGTATTAGTATATTCGCTTCTGCTTTGTTCATCTGAATATCAAATCTGTTATATCTTTAATGCTTTCAGATTGTTTGGATCTTTTACCTAAAACAGTAGATACTTTTTTCCTAGCAAGAATAAACAATTGAGGCTTTTTATGATTCAAAACTATTAATAGTTTATGATGAATATAAATAACTTATAATGCCTCAACTTTTTTGGAAATGCTGTAAATTTTTCAAATGGTTCTTCATTTGTGACCTAATATTTCTGTAAATCTAGTCAGTGTTGGGACCGTTTCTGTTTAATATCTTTATTGGTGATCTTGATAGAGACACAGAGTGTATCTTTAGTAAGTTCACAGATGACACCAAGTTAGATAGGAGGTTTGATCTGCATGAAGCTCCACAGAGAAACTTGGATAGATTGGAGCGATGGGCCAACGTTAATGGCATGAACTTCAACAAGGCAAATTGCCAGGTCCTGCACTTGGGCCACAACAACCCCATGCAGTGCTACAGGCTTGGGAGGTGTGACGGGACAGCTGTCTGGCAGAGAGGGGCCTGATAGTTCTATTTGATGGGCTGCTGAATATGAGCCAGCAGTGTGCCCAGGTGGCCCAGAAAGCCAATGGCATCCTGGTTTGTGTTAAAAATAGTGTGACAAGCAGGAGCAGGGAGGTTGTTGCCCTCTTGTATTCAGCACTGGTGAGGCCACATCTTGAGTATTGTGTCCAGTTTTGGGCACCTCAATACAAGAGAGATATTGAAGTGCTGGAGCAAGTGCAGAGGAGGGCAACAAAGCTGGTGAAGGGCCTGGAGAATAAATCTTATAAAGAATAAATCTTATGAGAAGAAGAGGCTGAGAGGAGGCCTCATCACTCTCTACAAGTACTTGAAAGGACATTGTGGAGAGGTGCTGTTCTCTTCTCACAAGCAGCTGGTGATAGAACAAGAGGGAATGGGTTCATCTATTACAGCGTAGGTTTAGAGTTGACACTGGGAAAAACATTTTCACAAAAAGAGCTGATTCACTGGAATTGGATTCCTCAGGGAGGTGGTTGAGTCACCATCCCTGGATGTGTTTAAAGATCATTAGGATGTGGTGTTGAGGGATATGGTTTAAGGGTGAACTTTGTAGAGTGGGGTACATGATTGGATTGTGTGATTCTGTGATAAGGAACTGAAAACAGCTCGCTTTACAAAGTCCATGAGAAATAAAAAAAGCTTAAAAATTATTAAACGAACTTTGTTCATATCTTATGTTTTTTGTGAAGGAAATACACATGATTAAACCAGACTTTGTATCGCTCTTTTCAGTCACATGCAGAAATGTTCTTTGTGTCTCAGAGAGAATATGTGTCAAATGTTGCTAAGTTTCATCTATAGAAAGAGGTGACCATATAGCAGCAAATCACACTGGTGCACTTGGTGGTGTACAACTGTCAATACAAAGGTGTACATTCTGACTCCTGTGCGATACGTGTTACAACTCTTTGGTCTGGGACAATGATTCTCAGATGTGGCCTGTAGGAGGTTCATGGTATGTACTCATTGAGTTAATGCAACATGATAATATTGTCAAAGCCTAGCCATTTATATGGGCTTGAAACTTTTAGAGAACCACATTACCAGACTCCATAAATCAAGGATAAGTCTGATGCAGGATTTATTTATTTTGATACTCTGAGGAGCCTTTTCTACCCTCTTTTGTGAACTGCAAATGATTACTTAGAGCACCAGAATATATCACAGACGTGTGTGGTATAAATGCCCCTTGCAACAGCTGACGTATTTTCAATTACATGATAAGTCGGAACCTCTATATTTCTTCCTGTTCTTTTAAAAAGTGGTTGCTAAGATCAAACAAGGTAGACTGCTTTGCTTTGTCCCACTTCTGGATATTTTCTTCACATAGATTTCCAGTGATTCCCACAGAATCCTGACAATCCTTAGAGATGTTTAGAATAATCTGGTAATTGTCTAATTTAGTGACTGATGTTCCTGACCTGTCCAGTTCTTCTAATATGCGGTGTGTTCTTCACTAATTGATTTTGCATGTGTTACGTTTACATGTGTTTACGTTAGTTTGCATGTGTTTCAATATTGTTCATACTGTGATCCTTCACTGCAGAACTTAAATCAAAAGAAAACTAGCGAAACCTAAGGATTTCCTCAGGTTTCTCTCAAGTAAGCATAGCACACTCTAATTAAAATTAAAGTACTTATTGTCACTTGCAATTGTTTTACTCTGCAATGAACAGTGAAGACAGGACATTGCTTTTTTGGGCACTTATGCTATTTAGATTTCTTTCTGGGACAGCTGTGGGTCACAGAACTCCTAAACTAGAAGTCTCCTATTTTTTTTCCCTAAAGGAGTATCTCACATCATTCAAAAAGTTCCGTCAACAACACTTCATGGTTCATTTATATGTTCTTATTTTGCTGTTCCTGTTGTAAACTGGTGGTGGTTTCCTGTTTAGAGTGGAAAAGGGACTCAGCTGCCATTTGTGTGATGCTTCCGCAGGAGACATATTACGTTGTCAATACTTGCTTTACTGCACTGCCAGTAATTTAACAGGCACCACGCTTAGTCTGTTGTTATTCACTTTCAGGATGGTTAGATAAATCAAGCTTGTTAGTTGCTGATTCCAAACCTTATTTTAAATAGCCAGTGAGCATTGCTCTGCACCAAAGCAAGATACCAGGGAGTCAAGCTTACTATTTATTCTTCAGGTTCCAAGTCAGAGGCACTGAAAGCATTCTGTTTTATGCTGAACAAATAGTGCCATCAGATACTGAAGTAGCTTCTGTCATTTTTGAAGAGTTTCTCACATATTTCAGAAATGGTGTTACAGTATGTATCCCTGGGTTTTTTTGGTTATCAGATTCTGTTGAAATCTTACTGTGGATTTGTACAATGGTGTCCTGATCTTAGCTAAGATTTGAGTTATGTTCCTGTTTACATTTTTTCCTGATTAAAGTTTTCAACCATCACTAATGCAGTGAATGCGTCTGTCAGTCACCAGAGTGAGAGCAGAACCTCAACAGTTATCTGGACACAGTTTTGAATTAAAGATTGTCTAGGATTTTAAGAGCCTCTTTTCAGTTGCACGGAATCATAGAATCAGAGTCACAGAACAGTAGGCATTAGAAGGGACCTCAAAAGATCACCTAGTCCTATCCCCCTGCCACAGCAGGGTCACCTAGATCAAGTCTCACAGGAACATACTCAGGCGAGTTTTAAATGTCTTCACAGAAGGAGGCTCCACAACCCTCTGGGGCAGGCTGTTCCAGTGCTCTGTCACATTTACCATGAAGAAGTTCCTTCTCATATTGATGTGGAACCTTCATATACGTTCCACCTTACACCCATTGCCCCTTGTTGTATCATTAGTTTGCACTGAGCAGAGCCTGGCTCCATCCTCCTGACACCCACCTTTCACATATTTATAGACATTAATGTGGTCACCCCTCAGTCTCCTTATTCCCAAGCTCAAAAGACCCAGCTCACTCAGCCTTTCCTCATCAGGGAGATATTCCACTTCCTTCATCATCTTTATGGCTCTGTGTGGACTCTGACCAGCAATTCTGTGTCCTCCCGGAACTGAGGGGCCCGGAACTGGACACAATAGTCCAGATGCAGTCTTACAAGAGTGAATATGGTAGCTGTTGGCACTGTAGAATCAGAACACTGTAGAATTGCCCAGAGAATGCTTTTTGGCAAAGTGAAAGAAATGTTTCTTAATTTTGAATGTTTTTTTTCATGTGGTCAAGTTTATAACGAAGATAAAAATAAAAAAAGAAGACAGGATTGGAAAATGTAAGTAGAGAAATTTACTACTAGTCCTCATGATTTTTGTATCCTGAAAACTGTTTTTAAGATGTTTAGTTTTAAGACGTTCTGTGCAGGACATAGACCTTAAAAAAACAAAAATTTGGTTGTGTCTAAATGAACACACATCAAAAATTACACTTACAAGATCTTTCGATGAGACAATCAGTTTGAGTCCTGGTGGGTTTAAATCCACTTTCAGATGAAAATCTAAAAAAAAGTGAAACCACAATCCAGTGATCAGGAGATTATTATGAAGGTAGGAAAGATGTTTACTTAGGTTCTTCACAGCAGCAAGAGCACGATTAAAGGTTCAGTGCATGTGTTCCTTTCTTTTTCTCAATATGTTAGTACATGACATGCTGGTAGAACTAAGTTCTTATAAGAGATGAAAAGAAAAATAAAATTGCTTGTTTCTTATCTCACAATAGCTTTATAATGCAGATACTACCTCACTGTGTCTGTTGCAGCCACATTGAAAGGATTAATGAAATTACAGAAGAGCAAACATACTGTTGCAGCTGTCTTGTGCATGAAGAGGAGAATCCAACAAGCCTGGGCTTTAATGTTATTTCTTATAGTTATTATTTTGTTATAAAGTCAAAATTTGTACAAAATAGCAGTGTGTTTGCCCTAAATTTATAAGGGGGAAAGAATCTTTCACAACATGTGCATTATTTCAAATATAGTCATGCAACTGCACATGAGCAGTTCTCTTTACTGACTATATTCATACTGATTCAACTTCTATCAAAGCAGAAATATTTTTCGCTGGAGGAATTTATTCCTTTGTGATAATAATGAAACAGAAGGAAGACACATGGTGTTGACAGAAGCCGTTAAAAGTGTGAATGAAACTAAAATTTGTTCTCTTGACATCTGTCTGGAGGCAGCAAATAACAAAAGGTTGGAGCCAGGCTCTTGTCAATGTCATCAAGTGATAGGACAAGGGGCAATGGGTGTCAGCTGGAACAGAGGAGGTTCAATATAAATATGAGACAGAACTTCTTCACAGTGAGGGTGGCAGAGCACTGGAAGGGGCTGCCCAGAGGGGTTGTGGAGTCTCCTTCTTTGGAGACGTTTAAAACTTAAGTGAACTAAAAACTGGACACACCATTTTGGAAAAGTAAGTGGTTTGTATTTTGTTTATGGTCCTCAGTGGCATGCAGATCTGTTAAGACTTCTACTTCTGGAAGTTCTGGGTGCTATTCACACTTGGACACATATGAAATTTTGCTTAATAACGCAACAGCAAAGACAACAAGCAGGAACAATATTTAATGAAGCCTAAAGGAACTGCAGCCCTTGCATCACTTGTAACTGCAGCATTTATAAAATAATTTACCAGAGTTAAATTTCCAATTCCAGGTCCATGGAGAAAACAAGGTTTATCATAGGAAAACAGATGGTTTCCTGAAATTAATATCTTTTTCTCTATTCAAAAGACCACAGTAATAGGATATCTGCAATCCCCAGCAATCCCCCCAGCTTTCGGGTTGAAGATGGAAGGTAGTAATTCAGATTAAGAATAAGGTCTTCTTTTGAATTATAAATCTCAGAAAATGTTTAACTGAAGCTGAGTTTCTTGGCAAAAACAAAGTATTAGAATGTAGAATGGGTTTCCCACGTGGAAATTAAATCATTGATGTTTTATGACACTCTTCCTCATGATAAAAACTGTAATGCTGATATACTTTCAATGATTATTTATACCAGGGGTCCTCAAACTTTTTAAACAGGGGACCGGTTCACTATCCCTCTGACACTGTCAGGGGCCGGGCTACAGTTTGGAAAAAAATGAACAAATTCCTATGCACACTGCACATATTTTATTTGTAGTAGTGCACAAAAACCAGGAAAAAGAAAGCAATATGTAAAATTAAGAACAATTGTAACCAACAAAAACAAATAATATTTCACTGGTGCTGGCTGGTTTGTGCTGCGTGGCTTGTCCTGCCTGGAGCTGGAAGGAGAGAGGGAGAGACGGGGGAGCCGCCCACCTCACTGATGCAGCCACCCCCCTCCTCAGCCCGGCCTTGCGGTCGGCAGGAAGTCATCTGCTCGGTTTCCCCATCCCCAACCCCTGGCCGGGGGGGGGTGGGGTGGGGGGTGTTCTGGAAATACTGGCGGGCTGCATTGGAGACCCTGGAGGGCTGTATTTGGCCCACAGGCCGGAGTTTGAGGACCCCTGATTTATACACATCACAGAGGTGAAGTTCACATATTACCAAGTGCAGGGTGTGATTGTAATAACGCCCTTTATTTACACTTGTGGAATTGAAATATGCTAACGGAGTTTCAACACAAATCTAGTGCTTAATCTGATTTAAGTCTCGGTTTCAGCTGTTTTTGAAGCAGTTATTCCACTTCTTCATTCAGCATAATTTTGTTATTAAAATTTCTCTAAAAAATGTTGGCTAATGATTGGGAAATGAAAAAAGCCCTCAGAATTAATGAAGCAAGTATATATTTAAGCTTTCATTTAGGTTTAATTCTTTCTCCCGGTTTAATATATGACATGGACAATAATCAGGAAGTTCACCATGCCTGACTTCAGAGAAATTTAGCCATAGTTGCAGCTCTGACTGAGATGGTTCTCTGCGCTTTCTTTATTTTAAATGGTGGTACATTTTGATTTCAAATTAATTTGGCCTGTTGCACTTCAGAATACTTTAGAACATGCTTCAAAATACACTGCTGGCTCAGGAGGTTTTCTGCAAACATCAAGCAGAGTAAGTGGTTTGCAGTTGTTTCTGAGTTTTTGGTGAGTGATGGAATTTAATAAAGACAAACAAAGAAAAAAAAACCTCAGCAGTTTATTCCAAATTTCCTATTCCAAAATTGCCTTTCCAATAATTTCTTTGTAGAACTTAGTGAAGTCAAGGTCATATATACATGCCAGTTGTTTTTCTTCCTTCTCCTTACACTTTTATTTTCCTACTATTTAATTCCAAAATTTCAGCAAGAGAATAACAGAATTGAGTATGATAGGGTTTGGAAGACCATCATCTAGTCCAATCCTCTTGCCAGAGCAGAATCCCCTAGAGAAGATTTCACAGGAATGCGTCCAGGCGGGTTTTGAATGTCTCCAGAGAAGGAGACTCCATAACCTCACTGGGCAGCCTGTTCAAATGCTCTGGCATACTGAGCTGTAAAAAAGCTTCTCCTTATGTTTGGGTATGAAGTATAGAAGTAGAAGTGCCAGGAAATCATAATTGACTTTGAGCTGTGAGAGCAGTTTGATTTCTACCATGAACTGGAGAAAGTCTGTTTATTAAACCAGAAACATTTTATGGGAACATAAGATAAGAGGTGCTATAAGCCTATGATGTGAATGGGTAGATGTTACAGATATCACAGCTCATAATAGAGTATGTTTATGCTCAGTGGAGAACTTCACAGTCAGTAATGAGAACTGTTTGAAAAATTGGAGGTTTGGCACAAGTCTTTGAATTTTTTTGCTTTTCATTTCTCACTCTGTATCTGATTGTGAATGGAAAGGGATAGAAATATCTGTATCTTGTCACTGTGTGTAGAGCTGAGCCATGTTTCAAAGGACTGAGAGAAACCTAGAGCCTCTCTCCATTGCATTTGGAACTGTCTTTCAACACACATCCCTTCCATGTTGTTAGCTTCACAAAGGGAAAGTCATGCCTGACCAACCTGATAGCCTTTTATGAGGACATAATCAGGTGGATAGATGATGGCAGAGTGGTGGATGTGGTCTATCTCAACTTGAGTAAGGCATTTGACAGTGTCTCACAGCATCCTCGCAGACAAACTCAAGCAGTGTGGTCTAGATGATCGGGTAGTAAGGTGGATCACAAACTGGCTACAGTGAGAGAATTGTGGTCAGTGGG
>VXBP01006772.1:0-33466 GCA_013400115.1 Rhinopomastus cyanomelas | reverse complement strand
CTTGACTGGAGAAGTTCAAGACCTGCCTGGATGTGTTCCTGTGTGACTTGGTCTAGGTGATTCTGGTGTGTCAGGGGGATTGGACTAGATGATCTTTCGAGGTCCCTTCCAGTCCCTAATGATTCTATGATTCTTTGATTCTGTGATTCTATCAACTTTGCTTCTCCTGATCTCGCTTGATCTGTCTCATGTATTGGGAATTATGATTACAGAGCTGATGAATGGGGAGAACTGCCTCCTGTGTAAAGCCATGTCTCTCCTGATCTTTCTGATGTGTGCACAGTTCTGTGCTCTGTACCTTGTCACATTCTCCATCCTTCTGTCCTTTAGTGCATTTCTGACTTGAGGTCTAACCTGGGAAGGTAATTGTGCAAGGTGCAGACCAACAAAAGTTTCATACTCGGCTACTTCAGCCTCCTAACCCTAAAGTGTAAACCTCCAGAAATCTGTGCTTAGCTGCTGTTTATTAACTCCAAACACCTAGGTTTTCCTTAGAGAAATGCACTAGTTAATTAAATGTTCAGGGAGGCCAGGATTGTGTATGCATACATGTACCAGCATTATGATGGAATTTATCAGCTGAATACCCATCTCAGCTCCTAAATTCCAGGTGGATTTACTAGCTAAGCACAGCCTTTTTGCCAGCATAGGTGCAAGCTGTACATTAGCTAACACAGAGATCAGTTAGTGCAGAGCCACTGAACATATCTAATACTTCACAAAATATTGATGAAGGAAGAATTCCCATTCCATTTTAGTTGGATTAAAGCACTCCTTTGCAATGGAACCATGGGTAAAAGTAGAGATGAATGCAGAGGAAGATGACCTAACACTTGGCTGGAAGGATTGTGCAGTTGGAGTCTTTAAATCCTTCTTTTTTGAAGCTTTTATCATTCTTTGTCATCCTTAACATTGAGTGAGAAAGTATGCCTTTAGTTATTGGTAAAAGGCTCTTCCTAAGTGGGGAAATACCTTGGTTTCTTTAACAATATTTATGTATTTATTCAAATTTGTAAGCAGAGCCAGATGTCTCTCTAGTAAGGACCCTAACTATTAGGGTATTCACTAATTCTCTCTGGTATAACAACTAATATGTGCCCCACAGAGAGTCATTTTCAGGAAGAGGGAACAGCAGACACTTACCTGAGTGTTCTCAGATGACTGATACAGAAAATTCTGTGATCAGTAAGTGAACATTTGTGACCCTCAGTACTTACATTGATTGAATATTTGCACTCTGAACTAGTGTTATTGTGATAGTGTCTTAAAATTTATTTGTAGAGTAAAGAAAATATTTTCCCTGAGCTTGAATTCATTTTTGTTGTTGTTGTTCTACACTAAGCTTGTTGCTGATTATCTGCTGATGCACTTTCCATAAGAGGCACTGAAGTGAAAATGCTCTAAACAGACAGTGACTGACCTGAGAGTGCGAGTACTTCTTATGGTCATCATTACATTTTTATAATATTTCAGCAAAATTCTGCAGGGAAAGATTCCTGGAGTTCTTTTCCTCAGATCTTCCATTATCTGTGGTCCTTCCTTGTAATCCTTTTCAATGTGTTCGAGGAGTGTTTGCTAGCAAAAGCCAGTATTTTTCTACTAATAGGAAGATGTTGGATGTTAGGTAGCCTGAAATTTTATATTAAATACTGGAGATACTGGAATCGTGAACAACATATGAAAAGAAATATTATTTTAAATACTTTACTGAAATCAGGATTAATACTTTAAATACTTGTTTTCATTCCAAATTCATAATCTTACTGAGGCAAAAATCTGTTTGTTATTGCCACAGCTTTTATTAGTTAGAGGCTTCTACACTTCACTATGAATCTCTAAACTATGGCTGTGTAATAAGCATACATTTCCTCAGCCAGCTTGACACTGCTGATAGCCCTTGTAATTCATTCTGTTGATTATGTTTGGCAACTCATAATTTGCTGGTAGCTGGTGTATCAGAATGAGTATTCCTGATGAGCGCTCACATCACTGAACTCTAATGACATGACTTAATTAGAGACAATTAGGTTATCCTTACTTGCTTTCCCTGTAAAGGGGAGGATAAGACAAACTGAGTGTCCATTCTGTCACAACAGGAAGACAAAACACCCAACCAACCAACCTAAGGCTTGACAGACAGGGAACTTCAAAGAGTTAGTCCTTTGGCTCCGATGCTGATCTGCTACTGCATGAGGCAGAGTAGAAATGAGACTTAGTGAGACACGACACGACAATAGATACTGTTTTGCAATCTTACCTGTAATTTGATGAATGCAATGCAATCTCAACCAGTTACTGGCTGGTGCTACAACTTCTACCATGTGGCAATCTAATGAAAGCAGCTCTTAATGTTAAAAATAAAGAATCTGCACTGCAGTTTGGAGAACTGGAGACATGAACTTAGATAGGTTTCCTAATAGAACAGGTAAGATGTGTGTTCATATGAACATGTGCTGTAGATGCTGTGTGCAGTGGAAAAGAAGAATGAGCTAAGTAGTGACCTGAATAAAGCCGTCAGTAGCTTAACCAAATTTCAAACACAATTTTTGTCACACAGAATCTGCCTGTTGTTGGCTTGCAAAGCATTGTGGGATTCTGTCCAAGACACTTCAGCATTAACTGACTCTGTAATTGCTACGTTACTTGATTATCAGGAGAATTTGGGAAACTGGAAATACAGTTATGAGGTCTATACAGGGAACTTGCAATATTTAAAGAAGTCATAATTGTTAAAATTTTGAGTAACTTTTGTGAGATATTTGTCTGAATGGGTAGATACACGTATTTAGGAATACATGCTTGTGTTCATGCAATTATGGACTGCTTTCTAATCTTCTTGGCACAGAAAAGTGCCAAGTGAATCAAAAGTGAATAGATAACATTACTTCAGTATAGCTCAGAAATCTCTTACAAAGAATTGCCCCCTGCAATGAGAGATTTAGGATATCTTTAGGACTACAACCGAACTTTTGGAATAACAACATCATTGCCATTCTCCTGTTACAACCCACATGACTGACAGCAGTGAATCTGATAATAAGTCCTTGCTCTGTTTTTCCTGTTGATGCCTTCATACAAGTTTTAATTTAGTTCACCTGTCCCTTATGAATTTGTTGACTTACAGCACCTGTTGTTGACCTACAGCTGACCCTCCAGAGAAATAGGTGATTGCTGCCATTTTAGCTTCTCAGCATTCCAGCTAACTACTTAGAGTGGGTTGACCTAATTAATGCCAGAAGGACTCCAGAAAGCTTTTTTCCTCTCTTCCTTTCTGGCTGCTTCCTGGGATGAGGTGTAAGTGGCTAGATGCCTTTGCAAGATGCTGTCTGGACTCAGATGAGCTAATGTATCTCTTTGGTCTGTCTGAGGAGGACGCTTCAGAGCTGCCAGGCGCATGGGTAGGTTCTTTCATTTGGTTGTTTTGATTGAATTATTTTGGTTACGTGAGTGTGCTTTTTGGGGAGCTGGTGCTTAGGAACAGTGACGATGGAGTGCTAATGATTGATAAATCTCAGTTTTTCTCCTTACTCTTGTACTGTTTAAACTTTCCTAAACTATTACATGCTTTTTTGATCTGAAAAAAAATGTAGGAAACCAAAATTCGTAGGAGAATTGAAAAAAGCACTGCCTAGTGTGTTCATTCTAAGTCAAGAGATGAATACTGCGAAGATTTTCTGGGCAGGTAACGTAATGTAAGTCAGATATGAGAATCAGAAATGTGCTCATGAATAAACATATTTTCCTGAAAACAGCATCATTTTCCCCTATCTTCTCATATCACATTCCATTTTAAATTTTTATTATTTTCATTTTAGAAGGAGTGTTCAGATGTTCCTGAGATGGTAATGATAGGATTGTTAATGGCCCGTGGCATGTGTTACCATGATGCCAGAATGTTCGAAAGGCTTTTCTTACCACTGTGTATTCAAGTTCAGTATAGTTTTATAAGATGACCTTGCAGTGATGCAGGCTGAGCATATTGTTTCCAGCTCTTGAAAATGTTGAGAAAAGGGTGCACTTTTATTTATGCCACACATCTTGGTAACAAGCGAAATAATTGCAGCTCGTATTGTGGAAAAGGTAATTTACTTTTGACTAGACATTCAAATGAGCAGAGATTTTAATTGTGAGCTAAAGCACCAGAGGTGAGGGAGTTCTTAGTTACTTGATTTAGTGATTAAAATGCAAAACCTGAGAGTGCAAGAACTTCCCTGAGCAGCAGCAGAGCTCTACTTCCCATGTGGTTTCCTTGTAGTCAGCAAAATAACAGTTTTTATGTTTTGTTTTAAACCATCAAAAAGTGATCCTGGTACCTTTTCAATATTTTTTTTTTTTAATTAAATAATGTCAACATGTTTGGTGAGGTGTTCAGAGATAAAACAAAGGACTTTGATGTTTGTGTTTTGCATCAGTTCTAATTTGAAAGAAAATCAGTATTTTAAATGTCAGAATAATCTGCAAAATGAAGTTTATTTTTCTGGTCAAGAGTTGAATGGAAGGGTGGAAGCAGGTCATTCAGGGTCAAGTGGCAATGTCTGGCTGCTTTTATAATGTATAAAAAAATCTTGATTTCACTTTCATTTGCTGAAGTGTCTATTTTGAGCCTTTGCTTGTACCATCCTGATCCCATTATTCATAACTCCTCTTCCTTCTGACCATTCCTGTTCATATATAACTCCTAATCGGAATGTTTTCTTCTTTCTTTTTGTTCCAAATAACTTCTATTGCTGACTTTGACTTTTATAGATGGGGAATTGCATACTTGAAGTACTTGACAAGCATACTTAAAACTCTCTGGTGTGTTTCACTGTATTATTTGCTTGCAGGAGACAGCTCACTGATCTGCTGCTCTGTTTGTACTGTCTTAACTAAATAGTGTCTTTTGCAGTTCATAGACAGACCGTGCATTGAGAAATCACATTGCGCATGGAGAACTGCACTTGTATGTCAGAAATATGTCACAGTATCACAGTATTATCCTGACCTTTCTTACAGAATCATTGAACGTTAGTGGAGGAAAACTCTGGCTGGCATTCCGGATAGCCCTCTAGAATGAAAGGTGCTGTGTCTGTTACCCAGCAGTAAATTATCTTTTCAGGGATCATGAGTAGAATTTATCAGGAATGAATGAAGAGAATGGGCTGTTTTGCTAGATGTCAGAGATGTCATCTGACTGAGACCAGGAAGTATTAATTTTTAATGTAGCACTTTTGAAGAGAAGACTTTTTCTAGGCAGGGATAAAATGCTCTCAAATATGAACAGTGTAACTCAGTGTGGAAGTCAGTAATCCTGGTACAGAGAGTGTTTGTAGAGAAATTCCTTAAGCCTGACAAGAAAGAAGAATCAATAGTTCAGTACCAAGCTTCCTTTTGGAAATGTCTGAAAAACAGTGTGACAATTTAAACCAAAGAAAATCACCCTACAAAATCAACCCAAACTTTTGTTTGCATAGGACAGACATGAAAGAGTGTAGATTTAGATTAGATGTGAGTAAGATATAAGAACAAAGATAGATGCAAGGAAGAAGTAGATTTAGAGGAAGATACTATTTACTGTGAGGGCAGTAAGTCACTGGAATAGGTTGCTCATGGTGGTTGTAGACAACCCCTCTCTGGAAATGTTCAAAGCCAGGTTGGCTGGGGCTCTGGGCAATCTGGTCCAGTGGGAGGTGTTGCTGCTCAAGGCAAGCGGCCTGGAACAAGATTATCTTTAAGGTTCCTTTGAACAAAAAAAATTTCTACAATCTTTGTAATTACAGTTTATAGTGTTTTACAGTTAAGCTAAGAAATATTTTAGGTAAAAAAACACTTAAAAATATAACAGAGGTCTTCAGTGGGATTTAATGTGAATTTTATTTTTTTAATGTAATCCCTACACGGTACATACATTCACGATGCACGCTTCTGCAACTTGTTTGAATTGTGTTTCTGTTTGATGGCTTCAAGGGCAAAAGATGCAAGCCCTGCTCAGCATGAAATGCTAGATCAAAACAGTTCCAAGGAGAAGTCCTATTGAGTGTGATTGTAGGATTAGCTGGAACAGTGCAAGAAGAGGGTAGACTATTCTAATAGATGGATAAGAGTCTGAACAATAATACTTTTTATCTGTGTTTGTGCAGTCTACCCTGACCACTGAAAGTTCACTGTTAAATTGCTAAAATATTTGAACAGTATCTGATTGGATTAATCAGGTTGGATGTTATTTAATAGTGTTAATGCAAGTTGACATTTTGCATCACATGTGATTGTATTAATGTCTTGAAAAACACACATAAAAAAGGGACTTTTAAGCATTTTCAGGTCCGTTCTTCTAGAGAGCATCTGAGCATTCTCAAATATCAGTACATAGTTCCCTGTAATATGAGGGTATTGTAGTTAGTTGTCCTATGACACTTTTAAATTTGAAAAGACAAATTGGATTTTTTTTCAGTTACACATAATAGAATGATATTATGAACATCTAGGATATATGGGCTTATGCCTGGGCATTTGCAGTATTTGTAATTGAGCATATGCTCATAATTTTATTTAAGCGTGTTTTTATGTTCCTCTCCACTCTTCCTTGGTTGGAAAGTTCCCTTTTTGAGAGTCCATCCCTAAAGGCTGCATTCTCGGGGCTTTCAAGATACTGCTTTATATAGCAAAAAGCTTCTAATTCTGTTGCTGTTTCTATAAAAACTATCTTCTGGATCCTCTCCTGCTCTTCAGATAAGTCTATCAATGTGAGTAAAGTAGCCTTCTGAATGGTGTGCATAGGTATGGGAAAAAACAGGATCTTGCGTTGCACACAAATTCCCCTAATCCAGCACAGCTTGAGTCTGTATGTGACCATCTCTGTGTGGTTTGAGCTGCAGCCTACCTGCTTAGGGCTTGCACTTGTGTAGTTACCTCAGTGAATCTAATCCTGCCCCCAAATCTCAACAAAATGTGGCCGGAAAGACCTCTTGGTGTGTTAATGGTCACTTGTTCTTGTACACAATAAGGGACTTGTATGGGTTTTGAGCGTTTCCGGGTTGTTGTATGGTGCTTCTTACTTAAAATTTACTTAGGCTTGAAAAACACTATGGGGAAGAATAGGTCCTTTTGAGATTTAAATGAACTTCAATAGAGTGAGAATGGGACCAAATTGAATCCTGACACTTAACTCCTGTGTGTTCAGGTTTGCTCTACCATAATTAAAAGGTTTTAATTGGTTTGCATTAGTTTGGGATGTAAGGCAGAAACTGCACATCTTTTCCACACTATTTGCAACGCAGTGATGCCAATAATGTATGTATTTAATTCAGCTTTCAGGTGGATATAATCCAAGGCCATGCTGGAGAAGGAAGGACTTGTATGAATAAACTAGATTGCTGTTAATGTTTCTATTACTACTTTCTGAAAGGTTTGCAATTACTTCATCTTCTTCATTCAAGCTACCTTTGTCAAGGTCAGGAAAGAAAGGTTGCCTGATGGGGATTTTTTGGGGGCTGGAATTTTGTCTCAATGACTAATGGTCCTTTGCTGATGGAGGGGAATGAGGTGGGGAAGAATTAGTTGTTCAGTTACTGATGAAGAAATGCTACAGGAAGAAAATCAGAACTTGTCTGACTGAGACACTGAATCCAACTAGAACTTCAATGATTGCTTCTGTACTGTTAATGCTCAATCCTATGCTTAAATTTCTTAAACCCTCAGTAGGGTATTTTGGCTGCACTGACCTTCATTCAGCATTTATTCTCTTGCATTCTCTCTGAGCCTGTAGATTTCTGGATTTTTGAGGCAACCTTCTTCTGTTTTAAGTCCATTAACAATATTCTAGAGCCCTATAGATTTGATCATGCTTCACATGTGCCATTGATTTATGAGGCAAGATATCTTCACCATCATCCTTGCACTGGCAAAGTGTCCTTGGCAATAAAATGTGGGAAATGCCAACTAGATCTGGGAATCTTGCCTTTAAGTTCCACACTGGATTATGCTGCTCTGTTTGTTTATGTAGAAAGTAACAGCAATTTCATAGCTGTAGCAGTTATATGTACTTGGCCTTGACAGGTTAGATGAGGTGTCAGGCTAAGATTATTCTCTTGCAGTTTTTGTTGGTTTGCCTTTCTATCTTTGGGCAGGGGAAACAGGGAAAAGACATTTCATGCTAATATAGAAAAGTCTAGGCTACTGTCCCCTGTTGACAGTTATAACATGAGGGCAGTTTCTCACACTCAAAACACTAGCATGTTCAGTCAGCTCCTAAGGCTGTAGAGCCAGTCAGAGTAAACTTTTATTTAAATGAGTAGCAGTTTTGAATGTTTACCCAAGTGTAAAGTTGTAGTTGAGTTGGCCAATTTATGGAGGCACTTTGTGAATCTGGATATGCCCTGTAAAGTTATATTTTATACAGGCATTTTCAAACAACCCGAGATTCTATATGTTCTACTGTGTAATCACATCACTGCAGATGTGCTTTGCCTACTATAGCTCTAAAACTGTCTTATCTGAGCAAATTGCTTGGGCTTCCTTTTAGTCGGTAAAGAACTCAGGAAGCTGTCGGTCTCTTTTTAAGGCACGTGAAGTACATTGCCTTTAGGAATGGATATTTGTCTTCATGGACTGGGGGACTGATGTATATGATCTTTCCAGGTCCCTTCCAATCCCTAATGTTCTGTGGTTCTGTGACTGCGGAAGAGAAACTAGGTGACTGACTAGACCTCAGGGCAGGCTGAGTGTTCTCCTGTGTGGGCCTCTGCCTTAGGTTTGTGATATTGAGTGTTGTTTTAAATGTTTATCTTTCACTTAACTGTTAATGTGATTCCAATGTTTTACAGGTTTCATATTCGTAAAACTGCACAACAGATTGTAGGAAGTTAATGTTATATGGATTCAGATTATTTGGATGGAGGGTTTTGTGCTCTTTCAACTCAATCTGAAGTTCAGGACAAACATGCTAAAGAATAACAAGCAAGCTTTCCTTGTGTCTGGATGATCCTTAAAGTCTGTAAAAAAAAATGCTTTTCTTATTAAGTATAATGGTGTTACTTGACTTCAGAATTTGAAATACCTTTCTGGTAAATAAAGTTCTAGGGTGTAATATGTTTTACTGAATTGCAACCTTATTGAATTTCACATCAAGATAAAAGAAAAGAAATCTCTTATGAGTAGGGCTAAAATATGGATTTTCTTTTTCTTTCCCATCTGTGAGTGCTTGTAAAATACTGCACACTAAGTGTCATGCCTGCTGAAAGATAGTCCTAAGGCACTAAGGCTTTTTAATTTTGGGCTTCCAAATTGGCAGGAACTTGGAATAAAACATTCAGATTTAGCGTAAGTTAAATAACTTCCAGTTATCATTCTTTTTTATTTGGCCATAAAAGCATGATCTATTTCACCAAATAACTTACAACCTCAATATTATTGCAGATGCTTTGCAGTATCCCATACTGTCTAGATTAAAAGAAGACAAAGATGAAAAGCGGAATAAAAAATACAGAGTGTGTATCCCTCCCACGCCTTGTGTAGTTTTCAGAAATCTTGTGTTATTTCCAAGAATGTGCATGGATACCTAGGCTTCTAATGCAGAGATGTGCCCGCTCACAAATGGAAAAAAGTGCTAGTGTGGCTTAGATGTCCCCAGACTACTCTGCATTACACTAGAAATTACCAGACAAGAGAATTAGTTGCTTTGATATACTTGGTATGAGTTGATTTACACTGACAGCCTGAGGTACAGTATGTAGCCCACAACCCAGTGTTGTGAGTTACATACTCTCATATTATTGTGCTGTAAAACTAAATCCTATAAGAATATACCTTTAACATTTTTGGTTTATAATATGATTCTGTCCGGCCTCAATAGATAAGCAAGCCTACGACAGCTCATACGTGAGTAGATTCTCCAAGCTCCTCTCCTGTATTTGGTACAGGGAGGACACACTAAGTCAGAAGATCTCCGAGCATCAATTTGGATCACCTTATCTTTTAGAGGTATTGTGAGAAACAGGTGAAAAAACAGGAAAACAAAGTCATTTCCCAATGGTGAAATTGCACACTTTTCTCTGCATCCTTCAGAAAATGACACATCAGTTGCAATTTTTTTCTGTATAAATTTCAAATCATACCCAGGAAGGGCAAATACCTTCCTAGCATCATTTCTGTGTGGCTAGAGAGGCCTATATCATCAGTTATATTTAACAATTGATGCAGACTTTAGAACCTATCTAACAGTATTAACTAGCTAAGGAATCTTACCAGGGCAGCTGAGTCGGCTTGCAGTGTCCCTACAGCACTAACACCCAGTTGCAACTTCATTATCCTTTGTAAAGGACACAATTCTGAGAATTTTTTGCCTCTGCTTTGGTCAGGACTAATATTATGATTTATCATGAATGCACAAATCCTAGTTCATGGTCCTGCTCTGACTTCTCACTGAGGTATGTCTTCATGTCTGCATGGTTGCACTTTTGTTAACAAAATCAAAATGAGCCAGGTTACCTTTAGTCTGCGTGTCTGCACATGCTGCAAGTGGATCCACTGGCATAGTAGTTTCCCTAAGTTATTGCAATCTCTTAGAGTTCTTGGTGGGCTGTTCTGCTCCTGCGCACAATGTGACATTTTCAAGCGTCTCCCTCCTTCAGACTCTCTCTCATCTCTCTCTGTTTTTATAGCTTGTTAGTGCAAGAGCAATTCAAAGCTGGAGGATAACTGTAGCTGTTTTAATTTATCCTTGGGGGAGCCTAGACTATTAGATTTCCATTGGCTAAAGTTGACCTTTGTGAACCTAATGTCTTCTTTACACAAAATCTGGCAAAGCATATTCAGTATCAAACTGCACTTGGGTAGGAGCGGCTGACTTATTTAACATTCAGGTATGACCATCAGCTTAAGAGACTTGGTCTTTCCAAGAGTTCAGTTATCCTTCATTTCAAGTAGATAGCATTATTCTCTTCTAGCAATTTTTAACAATTGAATCAATCATAACTAGAATCAGCCCATATTGTTCTTGTACATTTGGAAGCAATATCTGTCAAGGTTTGTTTTGTTCTTTTTTTCACAAGGGACTTTTCAAATACGGGTAGTTCACCTTTATCCTGGGGCAGGAAAAGGAATTTATTAGGAAAGGAAATTTATTAAAATAATTGACATGTATCACTTTGGATCAGTTAAGAGTGAAGTTATTTTGGACTTACAGCACCTATGGCTTTACAGACTGTTCACTTCTACCTCTTGTGATCATTTCATTGCCTGAAGGACTAAAGTAACTTTGTGACTCAGTTTCCTGGAGAAACTCACTGCTGAGCCTTTCCCTCAGATTTGCTAAATTAATTTCTCTTATAGACTTCCCTGAGTACATTTCTCACAAAGTGATTCTGATTACTTCAATGGTTCTAATTCCACTCCCTATACTAAATAACTTTTTGAGCCAAATTGGAGAAAAATTACGTGTATGTGCTGCTAGAGTCTGTGGGCAGTAACCTCTGCTGATGCAGCACTGTATCAAGGTGAAGATAGAAATTTCCCTACCCTTACTGTGCTGTAAGTGTTCAAAACTTTAATTGAGAAGTACTTGCATTTGAATTACTGTAAAATACATATTTATAAACATCTGTTAATCTGGAGCTAAGGGAAGTGTAGACTTTCTCAAATTGATTTTTATTTTTTAATTTGAAAAATTCTTTTGGACTACCTTCTGAATCTGGACAGTGCACCTTACAGTTCTGGGTGTTTTTATCTGTGCATCTTCCTTGAGGTTGGTAAAATACTGTGCAATTCGCAGATATCAAATACACAAAATTCTTCATTTTATTGTTCCTACAGTTTCAATTAGGGAATTCCTAAATTCCCTAAAAAGCTGAATTCGTAACAGTCAAATGTTCTTCTTGGAACTAAACTGCAGAAAGAACCATTATTTTTTTGACTATCAGAATTGTGTGGCTGTAAATTGAGATCTTCAACTGGGTAACGTATTCTTACAAAAACAATTTTCTTGCTGTTCTTTCATGTTCTGAAAATAAAACAGAAATCTTTATGGAAACACCTGGATAGAATCATAGAATCTTTAGGGATTGGAAGGGACCTCGAAAGATCATCCAATCCAATCCCCCTGCCACAGCGGGATCACCTAGACCAAATCATACAGTCAGTCAGGGTTAGAAGGGACCACAGGATCATCCAGTTCCAACTGACCTACCATGGGCAGGGACACCCCACCCTAGATCAGGCTTCCCAGAGTCCCATCCAGCCTGGTCTTAAACACCTCCAGGGATGGGGCCCCAACCATCTCCCTGGGCAACTCATTCCAGGCTCTCACCACTCTCACGGTGAAGAGCTTCCTCCTCACACCCACTCTAAATCTACCCATCTCCAGCTTTGTTGCATTGTCCCTAGCCCTGTCACTACCTGACATCCTAAAAAGTCCCTCCCCAGCCTTTTTGTAGGCCCCCTTCAGATACTGGAAGGCCACAATGAGNTGGCATCCCTGTCCTCCAGTGTGTGTGCTGCACCACGCAGTTTGGTGTTGTCAGCAAATTTGCTGAGGGTGCACTCAATGTCCATGTCACTGACAAAGATGTTGAACAAGACTGGTCCCAGGACTGATCCCTGAGGGACTCCACTTGTCACTGGCCTCCACTTGGACATGGATCCATCAACAACCACTCTCTGGGTGTAGTCATCAAGCCAGTTCTTTACCCATCTAACATCAAACCCACGTTCCACCAGCTTGGAGACCAGAATGTGGTGTGGGACAGTGTCAAAGGCTTTGCACAGGTCCAGGTAAATGACATCAGTTGTCTGCCCCTCAGCCATTAATATTGTGACCTGTTCATAGAAGGCCACCAGGTTTGTCAGGCAGGATTTGCCCTTGGTGAAGCCGTGCTGATTGTACCCAATCACCTCTTCACTATTCTCCTGTCTCAGTAGTGCCTTCCGGAGGATCTGCTCCATGATCTTACCAGGCACAGAGGTGAGACTGACTGGCCTGTAGTTCCCTGGCTCCTCCTTCCTACCGTTTTTGAAAATAAGAATTATGTTTCCCCTTTTCCAGTCAGTGGGACTTCACCAGACCCCCATGACTTTTGGAATAGAATAGACAGGGGTTTAGCAATGTCTTCTTCCTTGTCTTGATAGCTGTTGAGATGAAAGCTTGTTATGAGAACAACCACATGTATGTGCTGCTAGAATTTGTGGGAAACTTTTCCCACATACTTCTGGAAAGTATGCTTCTGAAAATACATTTATTTTCCAGAAGCATAACATTTAATCTCTGAGGCTGATGTAGGTCACTAACTAGAATGACCACAGGTCACACTCAACTAAAGGTATAAACAGGGAACAAGTTTTCTGGGAGCAGCGGGTCCTGAAGTCGGAGTGACTCTCCCCTTGGATCAAAACAAGGTTACTTCCCTGCAATTGAGTGACTTCTTGTCTTCTTTTTGTGAGTGGCTTTTCATTTGTGCGGGAAATCTCTCCCTTGTATGTGAGAGTGCATTTTGGATCATCTTTTCATAGAATATTTCTTAAAGCTGAGAGAAATTTTGCTGCATAGAGAAATACATCACTGAACAGCATCCAAATGTGTGTGTTGCTGGAGTGCCAGGCAACTCTGTTTGCAATAAGCCCACATTGTTTTGATAACTACTACTGTCTGGTTTTGTGGGTGCCTCTGCAACAATTTTGTGACAGCCAGTAAGCTCGGAGGACTTCCTGAAATTCGTGGAACTAAAGTTGGCAGAACTCTGCTGGACTACAATGCGTGTCTGCACACAAGACTGCCTTGTCCCTGTAAAGCCTTTTGTTATCCCTTATCCTGGGGCTTTAGACTTTCACACTGAATGTAGAGTTGCCTGTGTTCAAACTCAGAGAAATTTACTTTCCCAACAAATTTCCCTCAATATGCAGGAGCTGACCGAGTAAACTCCAGGGTAATGCACTTCATGTTGTAGTACATCATGTTGTAGTACAACATACAAGAAATAAAATCAGAGTTGGATGAAACAAAACCTGCTGTTGAAAAGGTGTGGAGGGCCAGCTGAGGAATTTGTAAATATTTGGATGCTCTCACCTGTTGTACTTTAAAATTATTACCAATCTGTTCTCCAGTTGTTTTTTTATTTACTCTTTTACTGACTGTTTAGTCTCCTATGTCTACCTACTGCTAGAAAGATTTTTTTTAACTTTTTGTATATTTCATAGAACCATAATAGAAAGGTTTAGACTGGAAGGGACCTCGGACATTATCTAGTTCCAACACCCTTATCCTGTACTTCTCACTAGACCAGGATGCTCAGAGCTCCATATAGCCTAGCCTTGAGCACTCCTTGAACAGCATCCATAGCCTTCCTGGGCAACCTGTGCCAGGCCCTCAACACCCTCACAGTGAGGAATTTCCTCCTAAGATCTAGTCTAAATCTGACCTCTTTTAGCTTGAAACCATTCCATCTCGTTCTATCACTCGAGTTCCTTTCCTGCTTTCCTATAGGCCCCTATTCAGGTAGTGGAAGGCTGCTGTAAGGTCCCTCTGGAGCCTTTTCTTCAGGCTGAACAGCCTCAGTTTTCCTCAGCCTGTCTTTGTAGGAGACATGCTCCAATGCTTTGATCATCCTGGTGACCTCCTCTGGACTCAGTCCAACCATGTCATGTCCTCTTTACATTTGGGGTTCCAGGATGCAGTACTGCAGATCAGGTCTCACAAGAACAAAATGGGGACAATCTTCTCCCTTGACCTGCTGGTGGCACTACTTTAGATACAGCCAAGGATACAGTTGGCCCTCGGGGCTGCACTCATGCTCTGCCAGCTCATATTTTGTGTAGTGGAATCTGATGAATAAAACAGGTAAAAAATAAGTATTGATTTAACAATGTGTTTGCTGGCTGTTTGGCATTCTCTGAAAAATATTACAGTAGGCTGCGGTAATAATCAATTAGTAATAAGATTTTCCTAATACAGTAATAGCTGCAATAAAGAACAATTTAGTGAGCTGAACATTGTCAGTTATAATAGAACAGGCAGCACTGTTGGCCGCCATTGAATATTCCCTGGAATTCACCTTGTTGGTAGAGCAACGAAAGCAACTTTTTGCTATTAAATCTGACTGCCCAGAAATCGGCAACCATCCTGCCTAAAAATAAACCAGAAAGAAATTAAACACAATTGTTTTTCTTTTTTCCTTTATGAGAAGCTACAGTGAAATACTGAAGGCAGGTAGATTTGAAGCTACACCTTGGGAGCTTTTGTTGAAGCTGAGACAGTTTCTGCTTGTGCAAGTAGGGTAGAAAATGTTGCAGTCTGATGAGGCTGAATTTATAGTGCCAAGACATAGAAAGGAAAATAAAGGTCTAATAATTTTCAAGGCTTTACTAGTATATTCCTTCCTTAGTCATTTAGACATTCAGTTGTTGGGCAAGCACCCTAACCTGCAGGCTTTCAGTTACTTTCTCCCCATTAATTTAGAAATCTTCAGTGTACAGAAGAGAAATCAATATATTTGATAAAAAAGTAGAACTGTCCAGCTGAGGCTTTTTGTTTATTTTACCAAACCTAGCATTTACAGCTGAGATGCAGCTAGATTGCAGTTATTTGCTTTCATTTATAGTACAGTTTCTTAATTAGAAATAACTTCAATCCATTGTTCTACAATCTTAACAGTCACAAGCACCTATTGATTGGGATTTAATTATTAGGAATAGAAGATAATTTGAACAGTCTTAGATTTGTCATTAAGTTACTATGATGCAGATTGAGAGAGGTTCTTATCCCCTTCTATTCTGCCCTGGTGAGACCTCATCTGGAATATTGTGACCAGTTGTGGACCACTCAGTGAAAGAAGGACACAGAACTGCTGGAGAGAGTCCAGCACAGAGCCACAAAGATGATGAAGGGAGTGGAACATCTCTCTGATGAGGAAAGGCTGAGGGAGCTGGGTCTCTTTAGCTTGGAGAATAGGAGACTGAGGGGTGACCTCATTAATGTTTATAAATATGTGAAGGGTGAGTGTCAGGAGGATGGAGCCAGACTAAACGTTATCTAATGATAGGACAAGGGGCAATGGGTGTAAGCTGGAACACAGGAGGTTCCACATAAATATGAGAAAGAACTTCTTCCTGGTGAGGGTGACAGAGTATTGGAATGGGCTGCCCAAGGGAGTTGTAGAGTCTCCTTCACTAGAGGTGTTTAAAACCTGCCTGGATATGTTCCTGTGTGATTGGATCTAGGTGATCCTGCTGAGGCAGGGAAATTGGACTGGATGGTATTTTGAGGTCCCTTCTAATCCCTGAAGTTCTGTGATTCCTCATTGCAATGCAGCTTTTTATCTAACTTACATTAAAATGATTATAACTTTATCTTAACTTTTTACACACTTATTAAAGGAACTTCAACCTTTGTGATGTTGGTGCATGTGGGAAGAACCCATAAAATTTGAATTTCAATAAGACAACCCTATACTGTTCTGTTAAATCATAGCTTCAGATGTTGTAACTAAATTCTTTTCTCTTCTTGTTTTGCTTAAGATAATTGCTAGAACTGTATCTTAAACATTTGTAGTTCAGCCCCAGTGAGTTCTCTCATTATTCCAGCACTGTAATGACGTCCTCAGAACTTAATAGTTCTGAAACTTTGTCTTGTTTTCTTGCACAGCTGTTTCATATCCTCACACAATTGTGTTTCACACAATAGCACTGCTGTATGCTTAATGCTTTTTCCCCTTAAAAACAACTTACATTTTGTTGTTGATATGACAGTTCTGAACATGGTTGATTATATGTGTGAAAGTTGTTTATAAATTTGCAGAGATTTATTAGGATATGGAATAAGACTGAGACATGCTTGACTTTCCTTATATAGTGCAGAATCTTTGGAAGGTGTGTTTTACAAGTGTTTGATGCTTCAGCTTCATAGAAGATCAGGGATTGGAAGGGATTTCAAAAGATCATCTAGTCCAATCCACCTGCAGGGTCACCTAGACCAAGTCACATAGGAACATATCGAGGCGGGTTTTAAACATCTCCAGAGAAGGAGAGTCCACAATCCAAATGGGAAGCCTGTTCCAGTGATTTGTCACCCTCACTGTGAAGAAATTACATCTCATATTTATGCAGAACCTCCCATGTTCCAGCTTACACCCATTACCCCTTGTCCTATCACCAGATGACATTGAGAAGAGCCTGGTTCCATCCTCCTGACACCTACTCCTTCACATGTTTATCAACATTAGTGAGATCCTCTCAGTCTCCTCCAAGCTAAAGAGACCCAGCTCCCTCAGCCTTTCCTCATCAGGGAGATGTTCCACTCCCTTCATCGTCTTTGTGGCTCTGTGCTGGACTCTCTCCAGCAGTTCTGTGTCGTTCTTGAACTGAGTAGCCCAAAACTGGTCACAATATTCCAGATGAGGTCTCACCAGGGCAGAGTAGAAGAGGATAAGAACCTCTCTCAAT
Organism: Rhinopomastus cyanomelas; assembly: GCA_013400115.1. Classification (NCBI taxonomy): domain Eukaryota; kingdom Metazoa; phylum Chordata; class Aves; order Bucerotiformes; family Rhinopomastidae; genus Rhinopomastus; species Rhinopomastus cyanomelas. Next base: position 16,063 of record VXBP01006772.1, on the reverse strand, counting down.
CTGCTAACCACCTCCTTTCTGATCCACCCCAGGATGCCAGTGGCCTTCTTGGCCACAAAAGGGCACGTTGGTGGCTTCTTGTCATCCTGCTGTCCACCAGGAGCCCCAGGTCCTTTTCTCCTACACTGCTCTCCAACAGGTCAGTCCCCAAACTTGTTCCTGCCCAGATACAAGACTCTAGCTTGCCCTTGTTATATTTCATTAAATTTCTCTCTGCCCAGCTCTCTAACTTGTCCAGGTCCCACTGAATGGCAGCACAGCCTGCTGAGGTGTTGGCCATACCGCCCAGCTTTGTGTTATCAGCGAACTTGCTGACAGTGCACTCTAATCCCTCATCCAAGTCATTAATGACTAGATTGAATAGTACTGGTCCCAGTACCGACCAGGGTGACTGGAATTGTCATGTTCAAGGCGATAAAATACACTGTTACTGCAGCTCTTGTTTTTTTCTGAGCTCGGGTCCTATCATTACATTACACTTGGCCTCGACCACAATACTGAGAAGTGATTTGACAGTGTCAGTGCTCCTTCACTGTATTGGTGCAAAGTGAAACATGCCCACTGATGAGCATCTTCACCAGACATTCAGTGGCTGTAGGTGCTTAGGTGCTGCTTGTGTTTTTCTAGATGGTTTAGAAAGGAATATACCTTCTGTGTATTGTGAAAAACAATATTTTTCCTTCTCCTAGAATTCAGAATCACAGAATGTTAGGGGTGTTGGATGGGAACTCTGTTGATGATCTACTTCAATCCCCCTGCCAAAGGAAATCATTTAGGTCAGGACACTCAGGAACATATTCTGGAAGGTTTTGAATGTCTCCAGAACAGGAGACTCCACAACCAATTTGGGCAGCCTTTTCTAGTGCTGTCATCCACACATTAAATAAGTATCTCCTTGTGTTCTGATGGAACTTCCTGTGTTGCAGTTTGTGTATGTTTACTCCTTGTCCTATCACTGGGCATCACTGAAAAAAGACTGACCACATCTTCTTTACCCCCACCCTTCAGATACTTACTGATCAGATCCTTTTTCAGCCTTCTTGAGGTTTCTCAGAGGTTTCTCAGGAGTTCCTTTAAGAGAGATGTTCTAGTCCCTTGGTCATCCTCATTTGATTTGTAGTAATTGTCTAATTAAAAAGGAAAAAAGTTGCTTACAAATCCTAGTTGCATATGTGGTGATGGGCCTGATTATGCTTGTAATTGCTGGACATTAGCACTGTTACCAGCTCAGTCTGTGGAGTCTCAGTGGGTGTCCTATTTTGTTTTCTGCTGGTGCTTTTCATGTTGGAGAATGCCTATGAAAGTTGTGGCCATTGACTGGGTTATTAAGCATAGTGGACATTCTCCCAGTGAAATACCACCAGCCCTTGTTAAAGGACATCATAGATGCTTATGAATCCTCTCCTTGCTCAAATGAGCATTTTGCAACTGCCAGATGCCTCTGTAACCTTTCTACACTCAGCTGTGCACGTGGGCCATTGTGAGAAACAGGGACTGATCAGTTAAGGAAGAGCATGGAACAAAGATCAATGCAGCCCTAGAACACCTCCCTCCCTCTCTCTCTGAATTAGACTGACTCAGCAAAGGGGTACACTTTTAAAGAACCAAGGTCAAACATGAAATAACCCTATTCTCTGAAGATGTTTACTGCAAATAATATCTGATTATGGCAACTGATAAGGACATAACTGATGACCTGCTACAATGCAGTATCGCAGATTTCGGTTAGGAATATCTTGCATCTTCTTGCAATTTGCACTGGGGACAAGATGAGTCCAAAATACATGAACATGATGCCTGTCTTGCCACACCTGTAATGTCAGGATTGAATTCAGATTCTGAGCTACACAACTCTGGTTGGATGGAGTTGTTTTACCCTGATTTTGTAAGTATTGGTGTACCTGAATCCAATCTTTGACATTACCAAAGGCCAAAAGGAAATGCAGGGATGGGACTGAAGCTTGAAGAATACTTCATCATTAAAAATTGGATTTCCTGGCTTTTGTTGCCCTTCTGAACAAACAGTAGTGTTTAGCTTTTGGGAATTTACCAGTAGAGTCCAAGTACACAGACCACCTGCCCACTCTGTGATGAGCTCTGTGTGCGGTTTTACCACCTCTGGAGTCAGGAGCGCAACACAGATGATGCACCCCTTGCAAAAAATTACTTTAACTTTAGGTACCAGCTTTCTGTTCCCAGGTTAAGTAAATAATTTGGCCTTCCTTTTTATCTTGTTGCCCTTTCCCTCTATTCTGATTTAGCACAATGGGTGGCTGGGGTGCTTTAGTTATGTTGGCCCATTTCAGAAAATCAATTTGCCTTAATGTGCTTTGAATCTGCTTGAGATAAAGGACTACATAATCTGAACATGGCAGGCAACTATAATGGTAAGGAAACCCGTAAATCTGCATCTAGGAGTATTGGCTTTTTTGTCTCTTCTTGCTTTAAATTCTAATTTACATTTTCAAAAATTGCAAAACTGTGCTTTGGATTGATGGCCTATTTGTATGCAAATTCTTTCCAATTGTTTCATAATTATTCACAGTTAGAATTCGTACGGAATTTACTGTAAGTGAAATTCAATAGAACTAATTGATATTTTTTTTCTTCATAAAATTACCTCCCTTCTTTTGAAGACTGTTAAATACTCTGACTGATGTCCTTTTGAGACCAGAGTTTGGACTTACCTTGATAGTAAGTAAAAGCAGCATAACGTATTGAAAGTATACAAAAGGGCATGGTTTCTAAGGAATTGTAACAAGTAATCAAAAGACAATTACCAGTTTATGGAACTGAAATGTCAGAAAGTCTATTTTAAAGTGGCTTTAGTTCAGCTATGTTCCCTTAAATAAAATCTATTGGATGAGACACTGGAAGCTTTCAAAGTGCCCTTTTGCGCAGACCATTGTAGTGCAGGCTCAGCAAAACATATCAGTCTGTGAACAAAAATAATCCTCTGTGTGTAAGTTAAGAGAACTCTTCAACATATTCACACATTCTTTACTAATATTACAGCTTTTATCAGTAGCTTAAAGTGCTGGCAAACAGAAACACATCATAAATCATGTGCCTTGAAAGAGTCTGGACGCAAACTGTCTGTGCAATGGCGGAGCTATTGAGGATTTAAGAATCTGCATCTTGCTGATTTTTCTTATCTGATTTTTAGCTTCATAAGTTGAACATACAAACATTTTCTGCCCAGTGGGATGTTTGTAATCCCATTTCTAATAATCAGGAAAAAAAATGTAGCTGCCTATTTTGAATGCCCTGTTGACAAGCATTTCCACAGGATGAGTCAACACATAAACTGTGCTGGATTATCTACAACAGATTCCTAGCCAAAGAAACGTTTTGCTTATTAAGAGTGGTTGCTAGGCCATTTAAATTGTTTTAACATGGAGGTTCCACATCAATATGAGATGGAACTTTTTCACAGTGAGGGTGACAGAACATTGGAACAGGTTGCCCAGGGGAGTTGTGGAGTCTCCTTCACTGGAGATGTTTAAAACCCACCTGGATATGTTCCTGTGCGACTTGGTCTAGGTGATCCTGCATTGGGCTAGATGATCTTTCAAGGTCCCTTCCAATCCTTAATGATTCTACGTTTTTGTGTCTGACAGTGTGCTCCTGCAAATGCTGTAATATCCGTCACATAAGAAATTATTATTTTTTCTGTTTTCTCTGCCTAACGGTGTGTTGAAGGTTGTATACTGTTATAATGCAAGAGATTTACTTTACAAATGTCCTTTTCTGTACTGCTATGGAGAGTCAACAGTGTTCCGCTTCCTTGTATTCTTTAGTTTATTGAACAGCTAATAAAAATGGTACACTCTATGTTTAAGATAAACAAAGGACATATCTGATCATTTCAGAGAATCACCTAACACTAGGGGTTGGAGGGGACCTCAAAAAATCATCCAGTCCAATCCCCCTGTCACAGCAGGATCACCTAGATCAAGTGCGTGGGAACATGTACAGGCAGGTTTTAAATGTCTCCGGAGAAGGAGACTCCACAACCTCCCTGGGCAGCCTGTTCCGATGCTCTGTCATCCTACCCTCACCATGAAGAAGTTCCTTCTTGTATTTATGTGCAACCTCCTAGTACATATCATTTTGAAAAACTCCTCACAGACTCAAGGTACGTGGTTATATAAAATTACTTTTGTCCATATGGATGATTCATTAATGTATATTTATATATATATTTATGCAAAATATATGATATTAAAAATTGTGATGGACCCAGCCTTATAATTGACTCCAATAGCTGGCATTCAGAACAATATTGTGTGTTTTGGTAAAGCTATTTCTAGTTATCATATAACATTCAAAACATTGAAAATACTTTCCTTGAGGGGAGAAAAAATAGACTGTGTTTTTCTTGTCAATTCAGTTTGTTGAGGATGAATTTATTAGAGCTGTTTGTCTAGAAGAGGTAAGGTCTGATTTGAAGTGAACTGTTCTAAATAATTGCAAATGCAAACTTGATCCGTAATACCTAAACTTTATCAGGAAGAAAATTAAAGGATGAAGTGTCTTCTGAACTGGTGCACTGAGATTTGGGATTTACTTCTTTCCCCTTTGGGAAAGAACAGGACACTTGGCTGTGATAGAGGTGGCTNTTGCTGATTTTTCTTATCTGATTTTTAGCTTCATAAGTTGAACATACAAACATTTTCTGCCCAGTGGGATGTTTGTAATCCCATTTCTAATAATCAGGAAAAAAAATGTAGCTGCCTATTTTGAATGCCCTGTTGACAAGCATTTCCACAGGATGAGTCAACACATAAACTGTGCTGGATTATCTACAACAGATTCCTAGCCAAAGAAACGTTTTGCTTATTAAGAGTGGTTGCTAGGCCATTTAAATTGTTTTAACATGGAGGTTCCACATCAATATGAGATGGAACTTTTTCACAGTGAGGGTGACAGAACATTGGAACAGGTTGCCCAGGGGAGTTGTGGAGTCTCCTTCACTGGAGATGTTTAAAACCCACCTGGATATGTTCCTGTGCGACTTGGTCTAGGTGATCCTGCATTGGGCTAGATGATCTTTCAAGGTCCCTTCCAATCCTTAATGATTCTACGTTTTTGTGTCTGACAGTGTGCTCCTGCAAATGCTGTAATATCCGTCACATAAGAAATTATTATTTTTTCTGTTTTCTCTGCCTAACGGTGTGTTGAAGGTTGTATACTGTTATAATGCAAGAGATTTACTTTACAAATGTCCTTTTCTGTACTGCTATGGAGAGTCAACAGTGTTCCGCTTCCTTGTATTCTTTAGTTTATTGAACAGCTAATAAAAATGGTACACTCTATGTTTAAGATAAACAAAGGACATATCTGATCATTTCAGAGAATCACCTAACACTAGGGGTTGGAGGGGACCTCAAAAAATCATCCAGTCCAATCCCCCTGTCACAGCAGGATCACCTAGATCAAGTGCGTGGGAACATGTACAGGCAGGTTTTAAATGTCTCCGGAGAAGGAGACTCCACAACCTCCCTGGGCAGCCTGTTCCGATGCTCTGTCATCCTACCCTCACCATGAAGAAGTTCCTTCTTGTATTTATGTGCAACCTCCTAGTACATATCATTTTGAAAAACTCCTCACAGACTCAAGGTACGTGGTTATATAAAATTACTTTTGTCCATATGGATGATTCATTAATGTATATTTATATATATATTTATGCAAAATATATGATATTAAAAATTGTGATGGACCCAGCCTTATAATTGACTCCAATAGCTGGCATTCAGAACAATATTGTGTGTTTTGGTAAAGCTATTTCTAGTTATCATATAACATTCAAAACATTGAAAATACTTTCCTTGAGGGGAGAAAAAATAGACTGTGTTTTTCTTGTCAATTCAGTTTGTTGAGGATGAATTTATTAGAGCTGTTTGTCTAGAAGAGGTAAGGTCTGATTTGAAGTGAACTGTTCTAAATAATTGCAAATGCAAACTTGATCCGTAATACCTAAACTTTATCAGGAAGAAAATTAAAGGATGAAGTGTCTTCTGAACTGGTGCACTGAGATTTGGGATTTACTTCTTTCCCCTTTGGGAAAGAACAGGACACTTGGCTGTGATAGAGGTGGCTGAGCAGGTGCCTGCTAATCCAGAATTACTGTTCTAGCTGAGATGCTCTGCTGCACGCTCAGCTGGAAGGCCAGGGGAAGAAGCTGGTAGCTAGGATAAAGAAGCAGAGATGAATAAACTTTTCATGGTCTAATCAAGGAGGTTTTTGATGTAGGAGATGAGGTGAAGTACAGAACAGAGTTGAAGGAAGATGTCAACAGAAGGATCTCATTAATCTAATGTGACAGAGAAGGAGAGGAGAGCTGTATGGGGCAAACTAAAAAATAACCTGTATGGATCATGATTTTTCTGGCTGTAGGAGCAGAAGGCATGTTTTTGTAGAATTTCTGGAAAGGCTCTAAAAGCTCTGGAATGACTTGCCTGTCTTGGATTCTCAATGCAGAATAAATCATGCCTAGTTGTTCCTGTCCTTTACCTCTTTCTGTACTACTTAAGTAAGAATTTTGCCTTGTATGAGAAGGGGAGAAATCTCCACTGAATCCTGCACTATTTTAGCATGACGTTGGTGTCTTATCTTCTAAGAATGATTGTTTTTTAAAAGATGGATCTTATCTGTGTGATAGTACAGTAATGCTATTTGCTACCTAAAATGTGTACTTTGTGAAGGTGTGCCAACACATTTGGCTACAAGTTTTACAGAAATATATTAAATATATTTAAATGTTCTATTATTCTGTGTATTTACTGTATAATAAATATTATAGAATATACATTAAATAACATTATATCCTAATGTTATATAATAACCTAATGCAAATTTAAAAGCATAAAACCCCAGGATTGTTGCTTTGAATAGTTCAGTTTGAACCCTTATTTAAAAGAAACAACAGGAGCAACACAGGTTTCTTAAGCCTGTAAGTGCCAACATAGTTGCTTCTATTTAATTTTACATCCACTTGAAAAATACTGTTAGCAATGTGACTTCACAATTGAAAAAACTGGTGCTTAACACTTATATACAACGTAACATTTACACAGCAAAACTGAAGGCATCAGTCATTATTACCTGTTAGGGTATTAGGTATAGTACATTAATAAATAGTTCTGTACACAATAGAAAGCCAACGATTTTCAACTTCATTGCATAAGGGTGAGAAAATTACCAAGAAATACATGGCAAATTGGCTGAAAATGGGGTGTCTAGTAAAACAAAAGTAAAAAGTACACTAAACTCAAAAAAGTACTAATGAGGAGGTAGGTTGCATTTCTTTTCTTCTTTGTCAGGTTTTCTGTAGTCATGGAGGTTTTTTTCTTTTTTTCATGACAATCCTACAAGGATGAAATGAAACAAAGTAAAATGGCATTGATTCCCTGACATTGAAGACAAAGATGTTCCACAAACATGACACAGTACAGATTTCAGTAGAAGAGTGCCATACTCTACAGAAGTGAGAATCCACAGGAGGCTGCAGTCAAAAGAGAGTATGAACTTGATCACTAACAAAGAAAAAGGGGCACTGATTCAAAGGTGGTTTGGGGTTATTCTTCTTTTTCATGGGAAGAATGAAGAAGCAAATCATGCTGTTAGCTGCAAGAGTAGCAGCATCCTCCCTGAATAAGTGACTTGGATAAGAAGTATTCCGTACTCTATTGCCAACAAAGAGTGGAGATGGGCAGCAAAAGGGACAGAACATCTTGCTTTACCTGATACTTAACAGTGCTGATAAATGCAGCTAACAAAAGTTTCAGTGCTTCTCTTTCCCTATGATGCCCAAAGAATTAAGAATTTGTTCTTTGATACCATCTTCTGATGGCAGCAATTGAATCTTCTTGGTACCATTGACAAGTACCGTTTAGGAGCACGAAAGTCTAAGGGACTTAGCAAAGACTAACCAAGTCTCTTAGCAAAGACTTACCAAGGCCAGCAGCTTGCAGCATGATGAACCTGTTATCACACAGACTAAAAGACAAATACTAATCTGATCTAACTGCCTAAATCACAGTCTCCTTATGCCTCCTGCCTTTTTAAATTTTACTCTTATGCATGTTTTATTAAATTGAGAAGTTGGAAATATTAGGCTAAACAGTAGAATGCTCAAAGCAGTGAAATATATAGAAAGAGCACAAGACAATGTAATGGAGAGAGAGCAGAACTGCATGAGATCTTTAGCTTTTTAACCAGCAAGTTGCATCATCCTGACTTGATATTTTCACACATGAAAATATCTTTTCCAAGTATGTGACCTGATTTTGCACCTGGGCAATAAATTGGAAAAAGACATCAGCCTGATTTAATAGTGCATTTTCATTTGGCAGGTGTTTGTTGTTTCCTAATTTCAGTTTGCTTTGTCTTGAGTAAAACAGTTGTAGAAATAACACAGTCACTCTTTTCCTATGTGTGCCTCAAACGATACTGAAAACAATACCCTAAAACAACTCTTTGCAGCAGGTATAACACTTAAGACTGCATCTTCAAATAAAGGAAAGCTTGATCCAATGAAGAAGCATTATCCTGTGGCTAAAACGTCCAGGACACTGTGCTTCTATGGGATAATCTTGGTTTCTGTTTGCTGAGATCCTGAGTGAAATACTATACTTGAGAAGCATCTTCCTTTTGTGTTTTCTCTTACAACTTCTGACTTGCTGGCTTCATGTTTCCACTTATTGGTGCAAAATCAAGCAGCTGTGGGTGGTGTGGGAGAAAACATTACCGTAGCTTTATGGTTATAACTGCATTCTAGTCTTAGGTGCATATTCCATTTCAGCCAACTGCTTTTGTTTATGGAGGAAGGGAAAGGGTGTGTCTCTTTCCTGTATGAAGTACTATCCTTAACATCTTTCTAGTTTGAAAAAATTGAAAGTTATTTCTGTTTATAGAGTTTTAAAGTTATTTGGTACTTTCCATACAGAAAAATGTGAAATTCATAAGCAAATTAAAAGCTGTGAGCTACGATAGGAATGCCCTATACCTATGTAGGTAGTTGTGGCTATAAATACATCATTACATAATCTCGTGTTACATCCGGTGGCTTCTGTTCTTGACACCTACTCTTGTAAAATCTTTCACCTGTCTTGACAATAGTGCCTGGAAGTATTTAGCAAGCTGGGCTGTTTTGTTCAGTGTTCAGTTTTTGTGTGTATGCTCTAATGAACACCGCTCTATAGCATGTCAAACATTTGAAACGTGTTACCGCTGCATTCACGGGAATTCTTCTGTCCGATTTGGCAAGTACATGAGGGCAGTATCTATGATTAAGCCTTAATGTCTTTCTGAATACATAATTATTTTAGTCAAGTATGCAATTTGCCTTTCAATGAGGAGTTCTTTTGTAATTACACTTTTTTCCCTGTTTTCTATGGCATTCTAGGCTAGATTTTCTTCTTTCCTTTCTAACATGTTTTTCATGTAGGTGAGAATCTATTTGATCTGTGAAAACTAGCTTATGTGCAGCACTTTTGACAGTTTCAGTAAAAAAGTATGGACTACATCTGGAATATTGTGTCCAGTTCTGGGCCTTCCAGTTCCAGAAGGACACAGAACTGCTGGAGAGAGTCCAGAGCAGAGCCACAGAGATGATGAAGGGGATGGAACATCTCCCTTATGAGGAAAGGTTGAGGGAGACAGGTCTCTTTAGCTTGGAGAAAAGGTGACAGATGTGACCTCATTAATGTTTATAAATATTTGAAGGGTGAGTGTTGGGAGGATAGAGCCAGGCTCTGCTCAGTGTCAGCTAATGATGGGACAAGGGGCAATGGGTGTGAGCTGGAACACAGGAGGTTCTACATAAATATGAGAAGGGACTTCTTCATGGTGAGGGTGACAGCGCACTGAAACAGGCTGCCCATTGGGGTTGTGGAGTCTCCTTCTCTGGAGACTTTTAAAACCCATCTGGATGTGTTCCTGTGTGACTTGGTCTAGGTGATCCTGCTGAGTCAGGGGAATTGGACTAGATGATCTTTCGAGGTCCCTTCCAATTCCTGATGTTTTGTCATTCTGTGAATCTGTTTTTGCAGATGAGAAGTAGAAGTTATATTTGCATAAGTAAAAAATGTTGGGCTTTTTTCACAAGGAATATTTAAACTGATGGATGCCCTTGCCATTGCACGTGTTTGGATCAGGTTTCTTCATGTTTTGTGTGTGATCTGTAAGATATTTATCATATAGATTTATCTGTATCTTGCTATCAGTTTTGCTTAATTTGTGGGCAGTTTCACATGCAAAGCCTTAAATTATCAGATGTCATATGGCCTTGCTTTACTGTGATGTATCTCACTGTTCATAAGGCCTTTAATGTGGTTTGGATCAATACAAGATTTCCAGATGTAATGAGTCCTTGTTTGGATCAACTATGTGTCTCACCTGAGTGTCCATTAATGTCATGGGTTAGAGACTCCAACTATATTTTAACCAAGAACTTTTAGCTAAGGGATTAGATACAGAAAGAGGGTTTAACAAAAATTATCTATGAATCTACAGGCAATGAAAATATTTGAGGAAGAAAGGCAACAAGACATTTTGATTACATTTCTCTCACATACATCAGAAAAAAAACCCCACACAAGGCATAGACATAGATGTACAGAGTTCAGTCACTATGTTCTTACACTGAACTGAGACAAAATGTCCAGAACATTTTCATTTGAAATGTCATCTTTCTTCTGACACCTACGGACATTTAAGAGTCAGTCTCAATCTTCTTAAATGTCTAAAGTTCAGCTATTCTGATAGCCTCTTTGAGCAAACAAGGATAAATTAGTAGACCATGACAGTTCCTTCCGCTGTAAATATTCTTCAACTTCAGAAGCAGTAACATTTTCTCTCAGCAGCAGCAGCATAACAGACACCAAGATGGAGAAAACGAGCTGGAAGTCACAGGGGTGGAGCAGGAAGAAGAAGAGAGAGTGGTGGGGCATAAATTTTTCAATCTCAAACTTTTCCAGAGAAAACACACAAATTTAACTTACAGATTTTTCTCACGTTTAAAGCCTCTTTTCCTCCTTACTGACTGTTCTAAACCTAGTGTTAGTGCCCTTGTGGCTGTACTGAGTGGCTGTACTGAGTGTCTGATTCATAATTGTTTCTAATAAAACTGAAGAGTTGAATTGTCTGCTGTCATGACTAAACTGTACTGTTCAAATTTCAATTCTTTTCTTCATGAGTAACTACAGTAACAAAATAATCACCCCCTAACCAATTTCGATAATGTGCTAAAATTTGTTCAGACCATAAAAAGGCTCTTTCAGACCAAAGGTGGAGAGTCATTTGTTGCAGTGTTTGGTTTGTGCTTCTTGTGAGGGAGGTCAGCCACAACTACCTGCTTGGTTCCATGTTTCTCTGCGAACTTGAACTCTGGTTCATGTGCAGCAGATGTCTTGATCCTTACAAGTGGACTGTTGCTTGGTGAACAGTTTTGCGTTAATTTTTCCTGCTTTTGGAGAAGAAATTCAAAACTGAATGTAGACTTCTGAGTCTCAGCCTCACTCTATGATTGCTTGCTTTTTAGTTATATGCTGCAAATAATGGAGCTGACACACCAGATACATCAATCTTCACTTTATTATTTGTATCAGTGTTGTGCAAAATTTATTAAGTCCTTTAGGAAATAAAAATATAGGGGCTTAGTTTATATAATTGCCATGCATTTTATAGCTGGAATGAGCAGAGTCAGTCTCTTGTATTACTTGCTCCTAGAGGCTCTCAAGTATGGCAGGTCAAAAAGCTACTATATCACAGTTAATTGTGCAGATGCTTTCCATAAATATGAAGTTGCATTTTGATAGACATGCTATCTCAAAGTAATGGAAGCTGATTCCATATTTATTACAGTTCTTTATGCTAAAATGCACCTTTGACACTTGCAGCAAAATTGTGACAGGTGGTTAAAATGGTTGAGTAATTAATTATGTACAAATATCTTTGCCTGGCCATTTAATTTCACTGCAAAGACTATGCAGATATAAAAAATTATAGTTCTTCAACAGAACCTCGTTGCAGTAGCAAGATGTAACTGAGGTGATGCCTGGGATTATATAGGACACACTTTGTCTTTTCCCTGGCTGACCATCTGCTTTGAGAATGGACATTTGGGAATGCTCTATGGTCCTTGCGCCACAGTACTTCACTTAAGGGAGTGTGTAGTGAGCGTTGTGTGAACAGCTGTGGAATTTTTACAGCATCCAAAATGCAACTCACCTGGTCTTAGAGTGAATGTCCAAGGTTTCACACTTGAAAGTTAGATGTGGAGTGCAGAGCACTAAGAGGAATTGCAGGGAACTAAAAGCAATCATTAATTACTCCTTCCTCTTCTCCCTTCCCTCAACTGCTGTAACTCAGTTCAATCTGGTTTTGTGCTCAGCTGGCCAGGCCGTGGATATCGCTGTTTTAACGTGCTCCATTTTCAGGGAGGTATTGAAATTCAATCTCCATTAGTGTTGATCCTAAATTAAAAGTCAAGAAATTCATGCCAACTCTTCACGATACTGTTTGTAGTTCTGCAGATTAGCCTGTCTGTAGAAGAGTTGTATAACCAATGTGTAACTGCTTCTGCTTGCTTAGACATTGATTTCTTATCCTTGGTAAGATCTTTGCAATATGTGGTTGAGAAACTAACTTCATGAATCTAATTTCTCTTTAAAAACAGTATTTGGGATTCAGGATAGTACTGTTGATGTGAAACTTCTTTGGCAATACCTCATATTCTATTTCTGACCTCACCTGAGTTCATCTGAGAATTGCTGTGTTACTTTCCAAAGGGATGTGAGACCTATCTTGTCTTAAAGGCAGGCTTTTTCCAGCCATGCAGGTAGAACAAAACTGAGCTGGAAAGGTTCAGCTTTTCCATGGTCATTAGAACCCATAGGCCCCTGTAATTTCAAAATCTGTGGTCTGGGTTGAGACAGGGATTTCTCTCCATGTATTTAGCATTGTATTGAACAATGTGTTATGGTAGATCAGAGCAGGCTCTGATGTATGTAGCAGTGTAACAGGTGCCCAGCTGGTTCTACCAGAGGCCAAAAAACCCACTCTATTGCCCTTATATTTATAATAAAAAGCTCCCTCGGTACCTTGAAGTGTTTTGAATAAGGAAAAATGACTGCCTGCTTCAACTGCTCACAACTAATATTAGCTTCATCATTTTCATTGGATGAGTTCGATTCCTTATTCAGAGAGGGATATGGAGCTAAGTTTGCTATTTCCTAGAGTTCCCTCTTCAGTGAAGGGCAGATTTTTGTGTTTTATCAGAGTGGTAGATTTTCCAAGACTTGCTTTCTTTTCATTGTGGAATGAAATCGTGTTCCACAAGCTTAAATGTTAGTGTAAAAAGAATCTACTTACCCTGGAAAGCATTAAAAAAGATGGGAAGATTTAGCTTTCTGTTGTGCTTTGCAGCATTTCAACTGTGGTCTAGTACCAAAAGCCAGTGTAGTAGGCAGATTGCCGTGTTACCTGGCCATGTCTCAATAATGAGATTGTCTGGTTTCCCAGTATGATTCCTCAGGGCATGAGCCTGCAATCAGCTTCATTCATACTATATTATTTAGACACTTTAAGCACCTATATGCTGAGGCTGAGGGCTTTTAGTTCATGTTTAAAAGTAAATACAAACCCCAAACCAATGGACAAATACTAAAGGGTTATATTTAGAACCACTAGCTGTAAAAATGGGAAGGAAAAAAAATCAATTGTTTTCTCTTATTGAATTTTTCCTTATGAGCTTAACAGAAGGATTTCAGGCAAACTAAATGTCTACTGTTATTAAAGTAATTTACTCTTCCAAGAACTGTCCTAAGGTTCACACTTTCAATGACTGTGGCTTTCTCATAGCTTAGTCCCTGACAAAGCCAAGTTAGACATCTTTTCCCCCATGTTGCAAAGGCGAGATACGTTGCTTTCCTTTGTTCTTGTTTACTTCTTTCCCCAGGTGAGGCTCCTCACATAGTTCCATGTCTTAGGTTTCAACTTCTGTTTCTACCACTGTGCTGGGAAATGTGCCAGTACGGCTAACCATACCAAGGTTATGTCTTTGCTTGTTTGCTCTTGCTGAAATCCCACAAAAGCTCTGCAATGCAAAAGTTATAGAACGTTCTAATGTTGTTTTCATTAAGTTGGAAAGCAGACACTGTAATCTGGATCTTTTCTATGTAATACTAAAGGTGCAGCTACTAGCACTGGTTAAAACTATGAAGAAACCAGTCAGGTGTATGCGAAGGGATATAGATCTTTTTGTCTTGCTCTAAGTTCCATAAAATGACAGTTACTGGCTTTAGTGCCATAATTCCATAGAGATGTGGGGACACAGTGGAAAATCACCCTGATGCTGTCTCTGCTTTCCTTGAGTTCATCTCTTTTGGGAAGGTGTCCTTGCAGAATGCTGGTGGCAGTTTCACAGAGGACTCCTCCATGCCTTCCCTCATTTGCCTTGCTCACCTTGCCGAAAAAGAAAAGGGCTGGAGCAGCCATTGGAATGGAAATTTGTGTTTATATTACTCCCCTGCTATCATGACTCATTTACTCTAGTACACATTTGTTTCCTGTTCTATCCTGAGGGGGAGAGAAAGATAAATGCTGTACTTGCCTGAAAAAGCTAAGATAGAATATTTCCTCACTTGTTCAGCCAGCGTGCCACCAGCTTGTGGAAGAGAGGATAAGCAGAATTGTTTAATTTTCTCGCTGGTGTAGTGGAAAGAGACATGAGAAAGTCAGTTAACTAACTATTTCTGGCCAAAAGCACTGGTCATAATTGGCCATCAGTGACCTGGCTACACTAGGCTTAGAGAGCCTCAACTGGTACTATATACATGGCTCAGTGTATGCATCTTTCTGGAGCTTGCTTTCCTCCTGCATTTTCAAAGAATCTCTATGAATGCTCTATTAATGTCTACCTTCAAATATCTATATTGCCTAGATTAAAAGGAAACCTAAATTGAATGTCACATTACCCCTAGTTCTAAGAAGTTAACAATTACTGGGATTGTTTCTGGCTTGTTTAAATGCTCTTTCATCTCAAGTATTGAGATATTTTTTGTATTCCAGAAGTTTTTTTTCTTTAGAAAAATAATTCTCTATCAGCTTTTGGCTGTTGACAAAGATACTGCTTTGTTATTGCCACCTTTACCTACTGAGGTTTGCTGCATCTCTTTTAGCTAAAATCATATTTATACAACCAGTCTATCAGTCATGCTTATCTCCTGCAGTCTCAGAAATGGAAATATTGATTCACATAGTTTTGAAATAGTCTAAGACAACTGCATTCACTTCATCACATTATATAAAATCTGGGCATTACCAGACTGTCAGGATACACAATACAGTAGGTCCAAAGATTTTTGGGTGTTTCAATAGTTTTTCAGTGAATAGGGCTTGGGTTGTTTTGTTTGTTCTTTTTTACAAAAGAAAGAGATCAGAGAATCACAGAACATTAGGGATTGGAAGGGACCTCAAAAGATCATCTAGTTGAATCCCCCTGCCACAGCAGGATCACCTAGACCAAGTCGCACAGCTTACACCCATTGCTCCTTGTATTAGATGTATTAATAAGTTGAATGTTGGGGTGTTAGGTACTTCTACATTTTTCAATTTTGTCCTTTAGAATGAGCTTAGGTTTTCATTACAATAAAATGAAATCATGCATTAGAATGTTTTGTTTCCATCTCCCCAGACATTCTTCTCCTGAACCTAACCAGGAAAGGGAAAGGTGAAAATCCTGAATACTCTTGTATTCATTGCAAGGGAGTTTGCAAGTACAATGACTAGAATTTAACTGGCAGTTAGACTTCATAGAATTTTTGTAGCTGGAGGAAACTTTGAGCTCTGAACTGCAGCTTCAATGCTGCTGTTGAAATTTGTCAAACTGTGGCAAAAAGAATTAGATGTGCCTTTGTAAAGCCCAGTGCTGGGCAACTTTAACCAGCCAAGTGAAAAAAAGAAATATAAGCCTTTCTTGAAGTTGTTCTTCTGAATATGAGGAAGGCTGCAGTGAAACTTATGTATCACAGTATCACAGTATTACCAAGGTCGG
>VXBP01006771.1:120-37896 GCA_013400115.1 Rhinopomastus cyanomelas | reverse complement strand
CCCTTAAATACTGGAAGGAGAGTCACACCGAGACTTCTCCCTTCCAGCACTGCAAAGCTCCTCTGGGAAATGAAGGCACTTGGCTGCTGCCGTGCTGTTTGAATGTGGCGCTGAGACAGTAATATCCGTCAATGGACACCCTGTATATCGGGTTAAATGATGTGACTTTTTTTTCTGTGATAAACCATAAATGCTCAGATTCAACCATTTTCATAGCTAATGTTTTGCATATCCTGTAATGTAATGCATGTTTTTAAAATCACTACAGATGGGGAAATGCAATGGCTCATGAAATTGGTGAGGGAATATGAGGTCTTTGGATCAAATCTTCTTTTACACAAGTATGAGTTTGTAACGATAAGACTGCAAACTCCAATCCCCCGGAACATGGCGAACCTTAAACCTTAAACCTTACAAGAAGGTCAGAAGGAAAAATGGAGGAAGAAATATAACTTCTGCTGATCCTTTCTGCATTCCTAAGCAGCAAAGCTACAGACATTTCCAGCACAAACTGAAGCATGAAGAGAACTCTCTGTAGGTGCCTTGATGGGGATGAGTCACAGAGCTAACAAAGGTTGCTCTAACATAGTTTAATTCCTTTTTGCAAGATCTCCCTGCAGTGGGAGTAATATTTGGAGAGATAGGGATCTTGGCATGGTGAGTGTCTCTAATGTTATGTTTAGGCTCAGTTAGTTACCTGCACATTGAAGGTAACCACAAAACACAGCAAACACTACAAGCCAGGATCTGGCTCCAACACGAGAAGCAGATTTTTTTATGCAGTTTTGCATCTGAATACAGATGGGTCTGCTGGCATCAAACATTTCTTTTAATGTTTTTTCTAAGGAAAAAGTTACACTAGGTACCACATATTTTTCCAAAACGTGGACCTCACTGGGTTACATGTAGTATCTTGTATTTTCTCATGAAAGCTAACAGAGCTTCCAACCTGTAAGAGATCCTTTATTATCCAAATTAAGAGCTATATATAAAGGTCAAATATTAACTGTTATCATTATTTTGCTTTAGCAGATATACTATTATATTTTGAAAGCATTTCTAGAAATTAGAGAAACTAATTATATTAGCTAATAGTGGCTACTGAGTGGCTTTTATGAAATCTTTTTCACAGTCCTTTGGCTTGCAGGCATATACTCAAGAAAATATATGCTGCTGTAATTAGATCTAATTGGAGTCTTCTAACACTATGGGACTGACTGAGTCCTTTTGAAGTCAAAGAGAATGAGAGGCTTCAGACCATGTGGGGCTCAGCAGTGAATTCAGCTTGACAGCCATCCCATATATTGGTTTGCAAAGCTTCCATTCCCCATGGCTGAGAAACTATTCCACCAGCCCTGAGGAAAAATAAAAACAAAAACACAAGTAAGACAGCTTTAAGAAGGGAGTGAGAGAAGAGAGGTGGAGGTAGTGTCAGCAAAGATTAATGCACTGGTTCTTAGCACAGAATCACAGAATCACAGAACATTAGGGATTGGAAGGAACCTTGAAAGATTATATAGTCCAATCCTCCCGCCACAGTAGGATCACTTAGATACTTTGGCAAAAAAACCCCAACCAAACAAACAAAAAACTGAAAATCTACTCCAGTTGTCCTAGATTGAATAAGAGCTACAGTGTTCCCACCACATTGCTGCATAAAGCCATTCAGCACTATGCAGCTATCTGTAATGTACTGTTTAGAATGTTCCATTTGCAGAAGAAAGAAAAAACCTTGGGAATGATGTGCTATAAAACTGCATTTTTCATCCTAAAATAAATAGGTCTTTCCAGACAAGGAGAGAAATTTGTTGTTGGAGGAAGACCACAGGTCACTTCCTCCAGCTGTGCAGAGCAACATGAACCTTGCTACTGCAAAAGCAGGCATTCATCATCTGTTTAAAAAGTAAACAAGGGGAAAAACCCAAAAGGATATCTGGAAAGCGAAAAAATTCAGAGACTAGAAAACATTAATAGTGTCACCAACTGGATTCATTTAAAAAGAAAATGCAACAGATCATGTGATTACTGTAATTCAATAATATACATAAAAGGAAAATGGGAGGAAAGAGAGAAATAAAGGAAAAGAAGAAAAAGAAAAGACAAGGGAAGGCAAGAGAATGAAAGGCANGGGGAAGGGGAAGGGGAAATGGAAGGGGAAGGGGAAGGGGAAAGGAAGAGGAAGGGGGATGGGGGAAGGGGGAAGGGAAAAAGATGGGAGGAAAGAAAGAAGATGAGAGAGGAAGAAAGAGGAGGACAGAGGAGGAAAAACAAGTGAAAAGAAGGAAAAGGAAAAAATTTACCCTGGTTTTAGCTGAATAAACAGCCACTGTTTTAGACCATATACGCAAAAATAGGTTTCAGATGCTGTGAACACTACTGCTGCCATTTCTGGTGTTTTTTTGATATAAAGCTAATTTATTATTCAAATAGCTGTATGACTGTAGGATATTCCTAGACTTTATATTTGCTGAGAAAGTATAGCTTCACCAGAACTATCTCCAAGCTGTTTTCTCCAAGTACAGCTGATAGAAGACTGAAAAAGGGACAGTGAGTTCAGGAAAATCAAATGCATCCACAAGCTGCACAGAAAGCTGGAAAGAAACCTGTGAGCTCCTTAATGGGGTCCACAGCACAGCATGATGAGTTTAAATTATGAGCTTCACTTTGTATCTCCTGCTTTGTCAAAAGTCTGGCTTGCTGTCAGTATGAGACCATGGGATGGCTATCACCTCTAGAATGTTTGTTTTCCTAATTTAGGGAAATAAATACACACCTGCACCTTCCGCCTTCCTCCCCTGTCTCTTTCTCTCACTCAGAGATACAAAACCCAAACCCTAAGTTAAAATAACATCATTAAGGTTGCAAAGTCAAGCCTGCAGAATTTAGAGAATGTGAAAATTAAGTTTTCCAGTGAACCTTAATTAGCTGAAGGTGGCAGGCACCCTGTAGAAAAAATAACATGTGATCATGTAATTAAAGACTGTGCCATAATGCCCCCACACAAGGGTGCCGAATTAATGTTGCGCGGGTAAACTTAATTCGAGCATTCTCTAACTTGTTTTGAGTGCTTGACTTTGCAACGTTAATAATGTTCCTTTAATGCAGTTTTATGTGTATAATTTTAGACAGAACTATCTTAAAGAAGCTTTTTGTCTGAAATATTACTGTCAGTGACTCTTATTTTAGACTCATATTATCATGGCATTTGAATTTATATTGCATTATTGGACTGTTAACTTACTTCCAGTACTCAATTAAGCTGGCAATATTGTTTCACTTCTAATATGCTTCTCTCGCCATTCAACATATTATAATTATTAGAAGGCTATTTATACTTACCTAATGCGAGTTAAACAAGATTCTGTTGTCACCATATTAGTTACAGACCTTGATAGGAAGGAAATTATCTAAAGACAGACATATAAGCGTGTTTATAAACTTCTCCAGCTTATGTTCAGAACATAATAGAGGGAATAAGAATAATAAGACAGAAGGGTACTGTAAAACTGAATTTAACATAAACAGAACCTGACATTGATTAGATCTTTTGATTGTTTGACAGCATACATTAGAGAATATTGCTTGCATGCTTTTATTGGTATTCCTTAAAACATCTCATAATGCATGGCTATATAATAGATTTTTGTATATTGACTACACTTTTTGTAATACATATTATTATTATTATTATGCCTTCTACTTACTATGCTTTTGCGTGAAGCAAAACCTCTGAATTGAGAAAGTTATACAAATCTCATCTGACTGAAACATGAATTCAGAAAGCTATGCTTAAAATCATTGGTGTGGGTTTTTTGAGATATTTTGTGCTAGATATATCTAAAATAACCTACACTAGCTTTTTGGTTTTTAAGATGCCACTTTCTGTCTATTGATTGCACAGGATACAAATACAATAACTTAGGCAGTAATTACTGCTGGATCCAATCTGATCAGTCTTATTCTGAAGACTGAGTCATAATAGACCTCATCCATTAAAAGAAAATATTTGAGAGCACCCCTTCCCATGTAATCTTTACTCAATGACCTGAGTGCTTCTTTCATGGCTTCAACAGATTTGGGCAGTCTGTAGCATAACAGAGCTCTTACACTGTAACAGAATTATTGAGGCTGGAAAAGACCTCTGAGATCATCAAGTCCAGCCTATGAACTTACACCACACACCCAGAACAATCACATCTAGTCAGCCCTTAAACACTTCCAGTGATGGGAAATCCATCACCTCCCTGGCTAGTCCATTCCAATGTCTGACCATCCTTTCCATGAGGAAGCACTTCCTAACATTCAAACTCATCCTCCCCTGGTGCAGCTTCAAGCCCTGCTCTCTCATCTTGTCATTAGTTGCCTGGAAGTAGAGCTCGGGCCCCATCTGTCTACGACTTCCCTTCAGGTAGTTGTAGAGAGTGATAAGGTCCCTTTTGAGTCTCCTCTTCTCTAGCCTAAACACCCCCAGCTCCTTCAGCCTCTATTCATAAAAGTTTTCTTCCACTCCCTTCCCCAGCCTTGTTGCTCTCCTCTGGACCCACTCTAGTACCTGAATCTCTTTCTTGAAGAACTGCCTCCAGTACTTGAAGTGAATCCTCTCTAGTGCCCAGTACAAGCAAGAAGGAAGGAGAGAGAGTAAAACAGCTTTCAAGAGAAAGCTATCCTGAGCCTCCTTGTTTAAAAATAATGAAATACTTGGAAAGTACATTTTGGTCAGGACAACACCAGCAACCCAGCTTATACGTTGTTAGATTTCAGTAAGAACAAAGTTTTGGAAGGTTTAGTCCAGAACTGCTGTGCTGTGGCAGCATTCAATTCTCTTTTTTATATTATTTTTAGTACTGCCTTCAGGAACAAAAATGTTATTCAATTCCTCCCCAAAGTTTAAAGCATACACTGCATATAAAGGTAATAATATCAAGTGCCTTCCTCAGTAATCAACTAGCAAAGTTGTACCTATGTGTAGGTGTGTGTGAGAGGGAGCTTAACTCACCTAATTTTGCAGCACAAGTTAATAGCGTTCTTCTTCTTCTAATTAATTTTGCTGCTAGTATGAACTCATTGTAATTGGTATATTCAAAATCAAGGATTAGCAGAGTGGACCAGACCATTGGGCTGTTTATTTGCTTCTGACAATGGATGGTTACGAGAACTGAGAAAGATGGTCCATGAAATCCTACAATGAACTGCTACCGTATAATTTCCTTTAAAGCTCATATATTTATCTTACTCAAGTGTTTTGTGTTTGCTTGCATAACATTTTGCAGGTAAAGGACACCTTGGGCTTGTACTGGTCCAGACATCACAACTTTTCACCACAATCCAAATAAAGCACTTCTTTGCAAACTTACACAGCCTGAATATATATCTGTACTGAACATGGCTACACGGTTCATCTTTCAAACCTGGGCAATTTAAACTGAATAATTTAAATTTAGGGACTGCTATCTTGGATCTCCTTGGGATATCCTGTGGATATATACTCTGCTAGCATCCAGGTATTATCTGATTATCTGAAAGCACAAAAACTTTCCTACACATCTTTAATACTGAGATGTAAGAAGAGAGCAGAGTGAATCAGAGAATCACAGAATATTAGGGATTGGAAAGGACCTCAAAAGATCATCCAGACACCAGCAAATTGCACAGGAACATACCAAGATGGGTTTTAAATGTCTCCAGAGAAGACTCCACGCCTNGGTGCTTTACCTCCTTCATAATCTTCGTTGCCCTACGCTAAACTCTTTCCAGCAGCTCCACATCCATCCTGAACTGAGGAGCCCAGAACTGGACACAAGACTCCAGGTGTGGTCTCACCAGGGCAGAGTTGAGGGGGAGAACCTCTCTTGATCTTGATTCCTTCTCATATTTTTGTGGAACCTCATATGTTCCACCTTACAATGATTTCCGCCTGTCCTATCATTAGATGGCATTGAGCGGAGCCTGGCTCCATCCTCCTAACACCCACCCTTTACATATTTATAAACCTTAATGCAGTCACCCCTCAGTCTCTGTTTGTCCAAGCTAAAGAAAACCAGTTTCCTCAGCCTTTGAAAGGCAAGTGTACTACTCCCTTCATTATCCTTGTGGCTCTGCACTGGACTTTCTCAAGCAGTTCTGTGTCCTTCTGGAGGAAGGCCCAGAACTGCACATAGTATTCCAAATGCGGTCTCACCAGGGCAGAGTAGAGGTGGAGGGGAATCTCCAGACAGAGAGATCACTCATTAGAGTGAACACTAATGCAAATGTTGGGTGAGAAAAGAGGTGATTTGTAGGCCAGGTGAGTAATTTGCATGACCAACAGGAAATCCTTGACTGCAATGTGCTGATATTGCAGAAGAAACAGCAGAACAAAAAGCAGAACAAAAGCAGATGGTTAAGGTCTGTGATATGACCTCCTTCCCGGTGATAATCATTATTTCATATGCTCCACCACCATTTACATTGAGATCCTGCGTATAGGCTCTTTTCATTCTATTTCTGAAGGAAAGCTGACTGTAGCTTCTCACGCTTGTGTTTGACCCCAGTTGGACAAAAAGTCTGAAAATCGTCTTTTAAAAAAGCCATGAACAGCCAAAAGAAAAGGCTTAAGCTCTGCATAGAAAAGGAAAGAATGTCCATAGGTCCTGGATTGAAGAGTAATTTTTGTATTGTTTAGCTTTGCTGCACTTCTTCCTCTCATCCTATTCCATGGCATCAATAGAGGAAGTCTTCTATTCTTTCCTACTAATCATCTCTGACAAGTACTTGGCAATCTCGTCTATGAGAATTTGCCAGTAATATTCTAGGCTAGTCTCAAGGAGAAAAAACCCACACATACAGCACCTTTGAATAGTAACTTGTAAAAGCTTTTTTAAAAATTATTGTTATTTTTGCTTTGCAGTGTTCCAAACAGAGACAGAGTGAAGGCCAAAATCAGGAGATAAGATTCGTTTGGTGTGAGGCAGAGCACATAGATCCTTAACAATCATAATTTTTTTAAAATCATCTGTTATTTCTTAACAGTAGGAGAAAGTCTCAGCTTAAAGTTATGTGCTTCCTTTTATGACAGGGCTCTCATCAGCACACTGTAAACTGCTGGACCAAATTCTCCACCATGGTTTCAGTAGGGTTGTGAGGAAGAATTTAGCTCCCTGTTGATAGATGGCTGGCTGTGTATGTGGGAGGGGGCTGAGGGGAACGCTGTTAATTAAATTTGAAGGCGAGATTCTGCTCTTTGCAACTGAATTAAAAATAAAATACCAATTGAAGTTTAATTACTGTCTTTGCTTACTTGTGCATTCAAACTTGAAAGATGACTTCACACTCTGTTTTTAAGCTCCTGTGGCTCAGAGATGATTATGGAGTTTGAGTTCTATGTGACACACAGTCTTATCAAATACCCCATGCTACCACAGAGGCATTTATGCAGCTGATAAGGTAGGCAGCAAGTGAAGTCTCTGGGCCAAACTGAAAGGGATGTTACCCTGCAGCATGCAAATAGGAAGGGGCCCTGCTTTAGGAAACCCCAGGCTCCCATTGGCTTCAGTTGAGGTAATGATTACTCATTAACCAGTAGCATTTATTCATTACTGGTTAACTGTGAGATAACTATTGCTGTCCTGCAGTGGGAGAAAAGATTTAATTAAGGCTAAATAAAAGGAAGAAAATTTGAAAGGGCTTCAGAAATACTGTCTTCTGTCTTTTCTGTTTCTGAAAGAGAGAATTTTACACGATGAGGACTGGAAGGGTATAGGCTGGATCACTGTTGTTTATATTTAAAGAAGAGAGTGTGAAGGGGTGCAACACATGTTTTTATATTAGCATTTACCAGTTAGTAGCATTTATAGTGGTGTACTTTCATATTCCACTGCTTTGTCTCAGAACACAAGACATCTGATATTTTCTACATCACTGAATATTATTCTGGAAGTATTCTGCACAGACTGTAACTGGAATAGAGCACCATTTCTTTGAAGAGTGGGTTGGATAGACCCTGATTGGATGCTGGGTGCCCACCAAACTCTCTTGATCACTCTCCCTGCTAAAATGGATTAGGGAGATAAAATATAATTAAATGCTTATAGGTCAAGGTCCAGACAGGGAGAAATCGCTCATCATCTATTGACATGTGCAAAACAGACTCAATTCAGGGAAATTACCACTCATTACAGTAGGGTTATGAGAAATAATTCCTACATCTTCAAATACCTTCCCCGCTACATCTCCCTTCTTCTCTGCCTCAGTTTCACTCTTGATTTGCAACCTGACCATTATAGGAGGTCAGGGAATAGAGGCTGGGATAGGTTAATCACAGGTTGTTTCTGCCTCTCCTTCATCCTTCGCAGGAAAACTCCTCACATTCTTCCACTGCTTAAGTGTGAGGTCCCTCTCACAGGAGATAGTCCTACTCAAACTTCTTCAATATGGGTACCTCACATAGCCTGCAGTCCTTCACAAACTTCTCCAGTGTGGGTCATTTTCATGGAATGCTGTCCTTCAGGAACAGGTTGAGTGGTAGTGGGCTCACCCACAGGATTAAACTCCTGCCAGGAGTGCTACTCCCAAATGGATTCCTCATTGCATTGGTCTTGTCAGGAGCCTGCACCAGCAGGCTTCCCATAGGACCACAGCCTTCTTTAGGGGTTTCCACCTGATACAGCATGGGGTCCCACATGTGCTATTGGTGTGTATCCTGCTCCACTGTCACACTGTATGGCTTCAGCAGCACAGCCTGTCTCACCATGCACTTCACCGTGTGCTACAGGGGACTGTACTCTGGTATGTGAAACATCTCCTCCTCTTCCTTCTTCCCTGACCTTGGTGTCTGCAAAGCCGTTTGTCTCACATTCTTATTCCACGTCTCTCTTCACCTGCTCTTGCACAGGTGCTTTCTTTCCTCCCTTAAGTATGGCATCACAGATGCACTGCCATCAAAACTGATGGGGTGTGCCTTGTCCATTGGTGGTTTGTCTTGGACCAAGCTAGCGTTGGCACTATCACCCCGAGGGAAAGCTTCTGGCATTTTCTTACTGAAACTATTCTTGTATCTTGCCCACCCCCACCTTCTGCTGCTGCTACAATTCCTTGCCACACAAACCCGATACAAAGCACTAAGGAGTTTTAAACACTCCAATAAAAAAAACCAACCAAACAAAAAAACCCCACCCAGACACTAAACCCTTGTGAGTCTTTTTTTATGAAAATCTTTTCTGAAGCTACTGCAGTATCTGAGAGAGAGTGTCAGAGCTGGTCCCACACAGTTCTTTACTCCTCTGCCTGCTTCTGGCTCTCTGCCTCTCCTTTTTTGTAATTCATTGGAAGCTTAGGTGGAGTTGGTGGCCTATAGCTACAGTAAATCAAACTAATTACATTTACACTATAACTGAAAATGTCTGCAGTGGATTTTTTTTTTAAATTTAAAGTACAGACTGTTAACATGTCTTTACTTAGTCTAAATTAATCCTTTAATGCAAAACTATTCTGAAGTTACTGCAGTTGTTCAACTGCAGCAAGTACAAAGTCCAAATTCTACTTGCCATGCTGGATTGTTAGGATTCTTGCTCATCAAAGACCACAAAAATGAGGGGTGATGAAAAGGAAGACAAGCACATGATGCTGAAAAAACAGGATAAAGGATATCTGTGATCATCTAGAAAGCCAGCTAGAAGAAAATCAGGATCCATTAGAGCATCTAAAATGACAACAGATATCCATGTAAATAATTCCATGACAACTATTCAGTTTGTCATAAAGTCCACATAAACTTATCAAACAGAACAACTCTCCAGCATTCATTAACCCTGGCAGGACTGCTGCAGTTTGAGAACTGCTAGAACCTGTAGAAGTGCTTTCATGAGGAAGAAAAGTTTTGTTGTGTTCTGGGGGACCTGCTCCCGGTTGCACATGTCTCAGGACTCTTCCCTGGAAGCGTCTGTCTTGTGACCTGCCCCTGAAAGGCGGGCTGGGGGAGCCTATAAAAAACCGGGACAGGGTCGTTGTTGCGCCCTTTTTCGTGGGCTTTGGCCCTGAAGGGAGCGCCCCCCCACCGCCCCCGGAACTGGGAGAGGACTGCGTCTCCAGGGGGGACAGCGGCTACCGAAGCAACCACAACCTGCCGCGGCCCCCCCGAGCCAGCTGTGGCCCCCTGAACCAGTCACAGCTCCTGCCTGACCCCACCGCCAGCGGGCACCTGCCGCCGCGGGGTCTGGAAGCGACCCCAGCCGCAACTTTCACGCTGCCCCGGAGCTAAGAAGTAGTGGCCCCATACCGGAGAAAAAGCCACGGACCGACGCAGCTCCCGCCGTCACGGCAGCGCGATGCTGCCGCTGCTCGCCGCCGGACAGCACCCAGACTACAGAAGCAGGACTGGTGCAGAAGTGCCATCACGACCCCTCCACCACAGCCAGCCTTCAGCATCGGTGAGCTGGGCTACTCCTCTTCCCCCTGGAGCTGAGACAGGAGAGGGAAAGGAGAGGAGAGGATGTCTGGAAGACCCTCTCGGCCACGTGTGGAGTGTGGGGGGGTGCAGCCCTGCTGACGCCATGCGGGCGGTCGCCATGTTGGACCCCGCACGCGGCTGGGGCCCTGGGACTGGGCCGCCGCGTTTTTGGAAATAGTGATCAGCAAGAGGAGACGCTGTCGTTTCTGCCGCTGAGAAAAGACTGGCAGCGCTTAAGTTTGGGGGAGAGCTGCTTCGTGCTTTGCTGAGGAAAGCAGGAGGACTGGAGAATCCTCAAACCTTGGATGTGAAAGACAGAGACTGGGTCTTTTGAAACGCATGCAGCTGCACAGAGGGATGCAGGTGTGGGCACTGATCAGTCAGGCCATCCCTATGCGTTGAGCTGGAGAAGCCACCCTGANTCATAGGATCATAGGATGTTAGGGGTTGGAAGGGACCCAAGAGATCATCGAGTCCAACCCCCCTGCCAGAGCAGGACAAAACACAGATCACAGAGGAACTCATCCGGGTGTGCCTTGAAAGTCCTCAGAGAAGGAGACTCCACCACCTCCCTGGGGAGTCTGTTCCAGTGCTCTGTGACCCTTACAGTAAAGAAGTTACCCCTTGTTTTGAAGCGGAACCTCCTCTGCTGCAACTTACACCCATTGCTCTTTGTCCTATCACAAGGAGCAAGTGAAAAGAGCTTGTCCCCCCCCCTCCTGGCCAGCTTTCAGATACTTATAAACATCGATCAAATCTCCCCTAAGTCTTCTCTTCTCCAGACTAAAAAGCCCCAAGTCTCTCAGCCTCTCCTCATAAGCCATGCCCTCCTCTCCCCTAATCATCCTCATAGCCCTCTGCTGGACTCTCTCCAGCAGATCCCTGTCCCTCTTAAACCTTACATTGTCCAGCATTTTTACATATCTCCCACAGCCATTCACCCAGCAGTTGACTCTGTCGTAAGAGTTGTTTCTTGCCGCTGACCTTCTCATGTTTATGAGATACGGGATCTTCCTTTTAGAGCAAATAACATACTTTGTGTATTCAGTGTTCACCTCTTGGAATTATTCTCACAGACATCTCCTAGTGTTGCACAAGTAAGTCACAGCTTTGTTAGGGTAAACCAGTCCTGAGATAACATCTTCCTAATTAAGGAGTGGCTTCAGAACCAAGACAAAAGACAGAGAGTGCTCACTCACACACAAAATACAGATGCAACTCAAGGATAAACAGAACCAAACTTAATTTGACAAAAGCCCATTGCCAGATACAAAGCAAGATACAGTCTGTTCTTAACTGTGACTTCCCAGGCTCAGCTCTGCTGTCTTCTTCCCTGTCAGATGAAAAATCTCCCACTGTTCTTCTTTGTGGCAACGTGATGTTCCTTCCATGGAAGACAGTTCTCTATGAACAACTCTGACTGGCACAGGAGTCTTCCAAGAACTGTGTGTCCTCTCAGCACAGAATCACAGAATCACAGAACACTGGGGATCATAAAGGAACCTTGAAAGATCATCTAGCCCAATCCCCCTGCCACAGCAGTATCACCTAGGTGATACTGGGTTTAAAACCTGGGTTTTAAATGTCTCCAGAGAAGGAGAATCTGCTCCAGAGCATGTATTTTCCTCACAGTTACAGTGTCTTTTAGGATCTATCCCCTGATTACAATTGTGGGCCTCCAGAGTTTACAGAAACTCTTCTCCGCTGATCCCTGAGGTCTCCACAGGGTCAACCCTCTTTCATTTCATCACAATCCAAAGGCAAAGTGATTGCCCCAGTGTGTGCATCTTGCTTTCTGTCTTCTTAAATAGTTTTATTGATAGAGGTGCTGGTTGGCTCAGCATGAGCCTGAGGTGGGTCCAACCCTGAGCTTTAGGGAGATTTCAAAGCTTCTTTCAGGGACCAAATCATCAGCCACTTTCTCCACTACTTGCCAGGCTCAAACCACAACACTGTGTTAATAACTCAATGACAGAAAAGACAGAATGCACTTTTTAAATAATTTAATTGTTAAACAGCATTCTTTAATTGGAAAAATGCAGAGATAATCAAGGCTAACTGCAGTTCTTTCAGCGCATCAGGCCACACAAACCCAAACGTTTATCTTTTTCTGTGAAATAGTTAACATTTGGAGCAGAAAGATAATGCAAATGAAAACTATTATGCAGAGTTAGTTTAACGATACACAATTTAAAACTGTATCAATTGTTTTTGGTCAGTTTCTTGCAATCTGCAAGGTAATTTTTTTCAATTTATTTGGAATTAGTCAAGTGCACTGTTGAAAAGGCAGAGTGAATTGATGTTAAATAGTTTTTGGAAGATGTAATTGTCTGATGATTTGTAAATAGCCAAGCTTATCAAAAAAGTAATTTAAATGTTATGCTGACAATTTTGTTCAGTTTGGTGTACTCTGTAAACTTGTGAATCAAATTTTTAGCTCTCAGTATCTCATTATTCTGTTTGCACAGCTAAATGATTTCAGGTACTTTGTGTGTGTGCCCAGAGTATCTGGTGCTGAACTTCTGCTGATCTTTAACTAGTAATGACAGATATAGTTAATTTCTAATCAACAGTGAGTTTGTTTTCTAGTCACTGTAATGTAGATATTCTGTTAACAGAAGAAAAGAGAACTTAACCAGTAATAGTCACTTTTAGTCACCATCCTTCTGATTGACAGCAGGCTAAATACTAGCCAGTAGTGTGATCAGGTGGCCAAGAAGGACAATAGCGTCCTGGCTTGCCTCAGAAATAGTGTGATGATCCCCTTGTACTCAGCACTGGTGAGGTCACACCTCAATTATTATGTTCATCTTTGAGCACCTCAATACATGAAAGACATTGAGGTGCTGGAGCTGGTTCAAAGAAGGGCAGCAAGGTTTATAAATGGTCTGAAGAACAAGCCTTAATGAGAAGTGGCTGAGAGAGCTTCAGGAGAAATTAATTTGTTTCTGATTTAGGAAACAAACTGAAGAGACAAATCGTAACTTATTATTATTTTTATTATTACTATACATCTTTTTTCATTTATTTGATTAAATATATCCATATTAAGATATTAACTTCTCATACTCTGAGGAGTTGTTCTGGTGGAAATGTCTGCATGTTAGTGCTGTAGAGTTAAAGGGCAGGCTTAAACCTTGGACAAACTAAAGAATAAATCTATGTTTGTAACCATTAAAATACATACAGCATAAGACAAAAAGAAGAAATGAGAGAGTTTGGTGTAATCTCACTGTAATATACTGATACCCTGACAGTAAATGTATTACCCATTACAGTGCATTTTTATTCAGCAGAGAAAGCCCTGGAAAGTGCTGGAAGTCAAGTAGTCAAGAAGTCAAGTCATGTAGTAAACCAGAATTTTTAAGCAGTTAAAAAGCAGAAAAATATGTACAGGGAATTCTAAAGCCTCCATCACTAATATCTTCAAAACAGGACTGT
Source organism: Rhinopomastus cyanomelas (assembly GCA_013400115.1). Classification (NCBI taxonomy): domain Eukaryota; kingdom Metazoa; phylum Chordata; class Aves; order Bucerotiformes; family Rhinopomastidae; genus Rhinopomastus; species Rhinopomastus cyanomelas. Next base: position 24,032 of record VXBP01006771.1, on the reverse strand, counting down.
AAACTTTCTTGAAAAATGATCTTATTATCACAGTATCACAGTATCACAGTATCATCAAGGTTGGAAGAGACCTCATAGATCATCAAGTCCAACCTGTCACCACACAGCTCAAGGCTAGACCATGGCACCAAGTGCCACGTCCAATCCTGCCTTGAACAGCTCCAAAGTTGGCGACTCCACCACCTCCCTGGGCAGGCCATTTCAGTGGCCAATGACTCTCTCAGTGAAGAATATATATACAAAAGAGTTAAAACCAGAGACATTGCTGTTGAGCAAGACGCTAGAGATTTGCAGTCTCCTATATTTCTGAAAGTAAAAGTCCACTAATTTATATCCTGACCTTATGTTATTACGTTATTACCTTAGGTAATGTTCTATGTTGTCATGGAATTGTTGGTTGCTCCACACACACAACAAAATTGTGATAGTCCTTGCAAACGTGTATTGAAGAGTCTTTATACTCTTGAGACAAATGTGTAGCCAGAAAAACACCATGCAAATAAATAATACCAGAAGGTCTATCCCTCACTGTTTAAATTCTAGAAAAAAACTCTTCATCATTCTGAGTTCATGACAGCTGGCCTGAACCTGTTACAGCATGTCTTAAGATCAGACCCTGTCTTTATGTACAATGGTCACTGGTTCAGGATGGTATAAGGAACAGATGGAGTGCACTAAGTCTTCCTTTCTGCCTTTTCTCTGTCTCCCTGTTTCTCCACTCACTTCTAGAAGGAGAGCACGTGAAACATGGGAAGGGGTGTGTATGTATGTACATGTATTTGTATTTATACATATACATATACATAGTGCAGGCATCACTGCTCTGCTGTTATGTTCTACTGCATTGAAGAAAATGAATCTTTTCAAACAGGTGTATTTTCCAACAGAAATGGACCAAACAGACTCAGTTCGTTGAATAGAAAATGTAATGGTGATCTAAACCCATTATTTTCAATGGAGTCTGTGACTTTTTCTTCAAGCATATTGATCTGCTGGAAAGAGAGTTGGGCGACCAAGGGAGACAGGGAACTTTATTTTTTCACTTACTGTGTTGCATCAGTCATTGTAATGCTAGTCACAATGTATAAAAGACTCATAGAATCAGCAGGGCTGGTCCTTTGGTAGAAGCTGCGATAAACATTTCTGCAAGGCAGAATTAAAAAGCTGGTTTAAAGTCAACTCTATGTATATTTTAAAATTACTGAGAATAAATCTCATTCTCCCTTGCTCCCCTCTAAATTTTCCCTTTAATAACCACCAAACTGATTTCATCCAAACACACCCAGAGCTTGTCCAATGGTCCATTCTTCTTTTGTAATTTGTAATACCTTTCAGCCAGTTAATCACATTTCTCCCCATGCATAACTCCTTCTACTAGGCTGTTAATAGAGACTGAACTAATTTCAAATCTTATTTAACCTAATTTGGATTGGCAACATGTCCTTCAGGAAGTTAAAAAGAAGAACAGAAGAAGTCTGTGTCTTGTATATTTCACAGGTGTCTTTTATAATATATTTTATTTATTTTATCTCTTTTATTGTATTTTGTTTTAGAATCATGTCTCTAAAGATTAGCAAAGGAGCAGACAACTCTGCCTCATTACAGAACTGACATTTGTGCTGTTGTAGTTAGGGTTATATCAGTGTTTCTATTACAGTGTAATTCCTCAGCTTTACTGAATAAAAGATCCTCGTACTGACAATATTTAAATGAACAAAGCAAATTCAGGTTTTTTCCTAGACTTGTGACAATAGATACACCATCTTACAGATTTACTTCTGAATATGCTGCAAATATTTTTGTGCTTATAAAGTATTAGTGAGACATTCAAGCTAGAACTTTACAGGCGGTATTGCCAATAGAGGTAGAAGGCACATTAAAATTCCTTTGCAGGATCACAGTGCTAGTAAAGTTCTTTAATATTAACATGATATTGAGTCCATTTATTTTGGCATTATCTTAATTTGATCCATTTTGCACCTTGTTCATGGTTTATATGTTTTTTAATTTGTGCCAGAGCATGAAAGTATTGCATTTTGTTGCAATCTGAATTCTATAATCTTGCCTATTACTTACAAGCAATCTGCTGCTACAGTTGTTCCTAGGTGTTTTTATAAACGAATTTAACATCTGTTTGTACTATGTAACTGTATCAACTTACAAATGGGCAATAGAACTTAGTCGAGAATTACCATGCAGATAGATGGAGTTACATTAGTAAAAGTAAAAACCACTCAGTATTTTATTGTAACTTCCCAAATAAGCTTTGTTATCAAGATTGTTTTATTTTCAGCAGGGTTCGTGCATTGAATGGCTAGGTTATTTACAATAAAGTACCAGCCAATATGTTTTGTTTAGAAATAAATAAATATATGTACACTTTAAATCATAGTTAAATTGAGTTTTAAAGTTCTGAAATCATTCTTTATCCATAATGTGATTCTGGGATCTGAAGGCACATATGCAGTACGTGTTAACGAGTGAACAAATGTAAAGTAGGAGTTAAAAAATTGCTCTGAATCATTAGAAAGATTTAATTAAGATACAAAGTCTGTAAACTTGTCTGGGTTTCACTGGAAGTAGAATTTAGCCCCTGAAACGTATCAGCCCAGAGCACTGAGTGTACGTGCTACAAACACCTTCATTCAAATCTGTTTACTTACCTTGACATATTTAATAGGAAAAAAAAACATTGTTTAATGCTGCTTATTTTCTTCAGGTCCCTACCATAAAGTACTTATTTTTAAATATTTGCTAAAGCTGCTCCCATTACATGTGTTAAGAAATTTATCATTGGAAGAGATAAGATAGGAGATCCTAGATGTCCACTAAGATTGAGGTCTTGTTTACCAATGTGTTAGACATGTGAAATAATAATGCTTTTCCCAAAAAAAGGTGAGATAGAAACAGATTCCTATGTCGTGATAAGATCTGATGTATAGAGAAAGGTATTTTATACAGGTCATACATGTCTGTAGGACAAACAGGAGCTAATCCCTAAATTTACATGTCCACAAACTGTAAGCCTGTAGAACATGGCACAGAGACTTCAAAAGGCTCAACTCTGCCTACTTCATTCTTGTGATCTCAATCTTCAGGACTAACAGAATCAGAATCTTCAAGACTCAATATCTTCAATATTTTAGATGACATATAAGGTTGGAAGAGACTTCTGAGCATTTGGCCCAGTGCTGATAGGTCATGACAAAACCATTTCCCTAAACACCAGATGTGCATGGTGTTTAAATTCATCCAGAGATGGTGACTTCACCACTGCAGCCTGTTCCAATGTTTGACAACTCTTTGGTGAAGAAATTCTTAATGTCCAGACTACATCTCCCCTGGAACACCTTGCAATTTTTTTTCTGTAGTCCTTTAGTTTGCCACTTGGGAGAAAAAGCAGTCTCCTTTGTCACTTCAACCTCCTTTCAGGTAACTGTAGAAAGTAATAAGGTCTCCCATCACCCTCCTTTTCTCAAGGCTAAACAACCCTGGTTCCTTCAGACACTCCTCAAAGGACGTGCTCCAAACCCTTTATAAGCAAGATATCCAAGCTTGAGTACTTCTGGATTCAAGATAAAGGAGTAAGAACCTATGACAGATTTTACTCATCAGAAAATGCTTAGTCTGTGATACTCTCCAGGTAAAGGTATTTTCTGTGTAAGTGTACTTTATCATCATTGACCAGGTAGCAAAAATACATTATTCAAGGACATTTTGAGAGGTATAAAAAAACCTTACTTCCTCTTATCCTGAATTTTGCTTCTGACTTTTCATTGTTGATTATTGCCAGAACAATAATAGAAGGGTAGCTGAAGGTTTGCTTTAATAATGTTGTTCAAGAGTAAAAAATAGAAGGGAGGTTTGCATGTTCTTTATTTTTCTCCCCATGCAACTGTAGAGAACATGAAGAAAGAATTTTAAAAAAAGTGAGACACATTAGAAAAAGGGGGGTTGGGAGATATTTTTCCTGCCAAGTCTTTGCTTTCTATTCATAAGAATGAGTATACATATCTTTTTTATTTTGTGGGGAAGGTACACATATATATGCATTCAAGTCATTCATGTGATAAAGCTAAAAATGGCTGTGAAGAGTGGGAAATATCCCTAATGGTATTGCTCATGTAACATGCATGATCTTCTTTCAAGTACTCTTAAATCGTAAATTAAATGCCTTGAGACAATAGAAAATGTGCTGAATATCTCCAGCAGAGAGAATATCTCCCTTCAGAGAACTAATGGCATGAAGACGACCAGCATCACTTCAGAAGGTTTGACAAGCAAATGATATTCAGAAACTGTGAAAAAACAGGAGCAACAGCTAAAAGTTTGAAGAGGTATCAAATCATGTCACATAATGGTTTTCACTTTCTTCCCCATTTCGAAAGACGTATGATAAAGTTGTGACAGAAGCATATTCTAAGACTATGAGAGAACCATATCTCCAAATAGTAAAAGGCAAGATTAGAAAGAAAAACAAAATATTGCTAGTGATTGTACCTGTTTTAATACAAGCTCTGTTCTTAATGAAAACCAGGTGGCCTCTCACTGTCCTAGGGTGAAATCGGAGCACTCCGCTCACTGCCTGAAATGCCTGTACACCAATGCATGCTGCATGGGGAATAAGCAGGAGGAGTTAGAAATCTGTGTGCAGTCAGGTGATTATGATTTGGTGGCAATTACAGAGACCCTGTGGGACAGCTCGCATGACTGGAATGTGGTCATGGATGGCTACGTCCTTTTTAGAAGGGACAGATGAACAAGGTAGGTCGAGGAGTTGTTCTCTATGTCAGAGAGCAACTGGAATGTATGGAGTTCTGTCCAGGAGCAGAAGAAGAGAGAGTTGAGATTGTGTGAGTGCATATTAAAGGCAGGCTGGCATGGGTGACACGGTTGTGTGTGTCTATTAGAGACCACCAGATCAGAATGAGGAAGTTGATGAGGTCTTCTACAGTCAGCTGGCAGCAGCCTCACAGCTGCAGGCCCTGGTTCTCATGGGGGATTTTAACTACCCAGACATCTGCTGGGAGACCCACTCGGTCAGCCACCCACAGTCCAGAAGGTTCCTTAAGAGCATTGCTGACAATTTCCTGATGCAAATGGTGGAAGACCCCACTTGGAGAGGAGTGCTGCTGGATCTTGTCCTCACCAAGAATGTGGGTCTGGTTGAAGCAGTGAAGGTTGAGGGTTGCCTTGGTTGCAGCGACCACAAGATGGTGGAGTTCAGGTTCTCATGTGGTAGGAACAGAATAGCTACCAGAACCACTACCCTGGACTTCAGGAGGGCCAACCTTGGCCTCTTCAAGCAATTGCTAGGGGACATCCCGTGGGACAGGGTACTGGCGGGTAAGGGAGCTCAGGACAGCTGGCAAACATTCAAAGACTGCTTTCTAGAAGCACAAGACATGAGTATCCCAACAAGGAATAAGTCAAGGAAGGGAGCCAAAAGACCTGTGTGGTTAAGCAGGGAACTGCTGGGGAAACTGAAGAGGAAGAAGCAAGCCTATAGGTGATGGAAGGAGAGGATGGCCACTTGGGGTGATTATAAGGCTCTGGTGAGGGAATGTAGGGATGCAACTAGAAAAGCCAAGGCCTCCTTGGAATTAAACCTTGCAAGAGAGGTCAAAGGCAACAAAGTAATCTTCTTCAAATACATTGCAGGTAAAACTAAAACTAGAGGCAACGTAAGCCCCCTGCTGAATGAAGTGGGTGCCTTGGAGACAGAGGATACAGAGAAAGCAGAGCTACTGAACACCTTCTTTGCCTCTGTCTATACTTCTGGGGGCTGTCTTGATATCAAGCTCCAGCCTGCTGAGGCTCCAGAGGAAGTTGAGGCAAGAGATGAGCCTGCCTTGGTTGATGAGGACTGGGTTAGGCATAAGTTGAGCAAACTGACTGTGCATAAATCCATGGGTCCAGATGGAATGCACCCGCGTGTGCTAAGGGAGATGGCAGAAGTCATTGTTAAGCCACTCTCCATCATCTTTTCTAAGTCATGGGGATCAGGAGAGGTGCCTAAAGACTGTAGGATAACAAATTTCACTCCAATCTTTAAAAAGGGAAAGAAGGACGACCCAGGTAACTATGGACTGGTCAGCCTCACCTCCATCCCAGGAAAGGTGATGGAACAATTTTTTCTAGAGGCTGTCTCCAGGCACATCAAGGACAGGAGGGTCATTAGGGAAATGACAGGAGGTCATTACAAAGGGAAAGTCATACTTGACAAACCTGATAGCCTTTTATGAGGGCATAAGTACGTAGATAGATGATGGCAGAGTGGTGGATGCGGTCTATCTTGACTTGATTAAGGTATTTAGAATCATTGAATCATAGAATCATTATGGATTGGAAGGGACCTCGAAAGATCATCTAGTCCAATCCGCCTGCAACAGCAGGATCACCTAAACCAAGTCACACAGGAACCTATCCAGTCGGGTCTTGAATATCTCCAGTGAGGGAGACTCCACAACCCCCCATAAGCAGCCTGTTCCAGTTCTCCATCACCCTCATCATGAAGAAGTTCCTTTTTTTTTGACATAGTCTTTCACAGCATTCTCACAGACAAACTGAGAAAGTGTGGTTTAGATGATTGAGTAGTGAGGTGGATGATGAACTGGCTGAAGGATAGAAGCCAGAGAGTAGTAATCAATAGGACAGAGTCTAGCTGGAGGCCTGTATCTAGTGGAGTGTCCCAGGGGTCGGTGCTGGGACCGGACCTGTTCAATCTATTCATTGATGACTTGGATGAGGGATTAGGGTGCATGCACTGTCAGCAAGTTTGCTGATGACACAAAGCTGGGTGGAGTTGCTGACACCCCAGCAGACTGCTGCCATTCAGCAAGACCTGGACAGGCTGGGGAGCTGGACAGAGAGAAATTTAATGAGGTATAACAAGGGTAAGACTTGCATCTGGGCAAGAACAACTCCAGGTACCAGTATAGGCTGGGGACTGTCCTGCTGGAGAGTAGTGAAGGAGAGACATGGGGGTCCTGGTGGACAGCAGGATGACCTTGAGCCAGCAGCATGCTCTCGTGGCCAAGAGGGCCAACAGCATCCTGGGGTGGATCAGAAGGGCGGTGGTTAGCATATGGAGAAAGGTTCTTCTTCCCCTCTACTCTGCTCTGGTGAGACCACGCCTGGAGTATTGTGTCCAGTTCTGGGCCCCTCAATTCAAGAGGGATGTGGAGCTGCTGGAGGGAGTCTAGCGTATGTCAACATGGATGATGAAGGAATTGGAACACCTCCCTGGTAAGGAGCAGCTGAGGGAGCTTTGTCTCTTTATCTTGGAGAAGAAGAGACTGAGGGGTCACCTCATTAATGTGTATAAATATGTGAAGGGTGGGTGTCAGGAGGATGGAGCCAGGCTCTTCTCAATGTCATCTAGTGATAGGACGAGGGGCGGTGGTTGTAAGCTGGAACATAGGAGGTTCCACATGCATATGAGAAGGATCTTCGTCACATTGAGGGTTATGGAGCACTGGAACAGGCTGCTCAGAGAAGTTGTGGAGTGTCCTTCATTGGATACATATAGGACTCGCCAGGATGTGTTCCTGTGTGACGTGGTCTAGGTGATCATGCTGTGTCAGAGGGATCGAACTAGATGATCTTTCGAGGTCCCTTCCAATCCCTAATGATTCTATGATTTAATGATCATCATTCTGCTTTGCTTCTGCATCTGGAGATGGTATTGAAAAGTAGGAGTCCTGCACAAGCCTATCTAACTTCAGAATATTGATATTAACAGGGGTTAGATAACATCTTAGGATGTATTCCAGACAAAATTGTTCTATGGGACTAAAATTGTAACACTCACCTTGAAAAAAAGGAGACTGAGGGGTGACCATGAATGTTTATAAATATGTGAAGGGTGAGTGTTAGGAGGATGGAACCAGTCTCTTCTCAATATCATCTAATGGTAGGACAAGGGACAACAGGTTTAAGCTGAAACACAGGAGGTTCCACGTAAATATGAGAAGGAACTTCTTCATGGTGAGGGTTACATAGTACTGGAACAGGCTGCCCAAGGAGGTTGTGGAGTCTGCTTTCTACTTCTCTGAAGACATTTAAAGCCTGCCTGGATATGTTCCTGTATGACTTGATCTAGGTGATACTGTGTCAGGGGGTTTGGGCTAGATGATCTTTCAAGGTCCCTTCCAATCCCTAACATTCTGTGGTTCTGTGATTACAGGTATTCTAGTATGGGTAGTAGTATAGATAAAGATTCTGTGACAGACTTTGTCAAGAACTATCAATCTAAATACTGATATAAAGGCCAAGGGGACTTGACCGGCATGTACAGTATTGTCTGAAGTCTGTGATGCTGCAAAATCATTAATTAAAGACAGTATGTATTTGCTACATTTATTTTAATGCAGACATATTCTTTGACTCTGTAGATCTCATTCTGTTCAGAGAGTAATGATGATAACTGTCAACTGGTCTAGCAAGCCAAGTGACTTCTAAGAGAAGCATGTAGTGTGATCTTTTACTATAATGGCCCAGAGTGACACACAGCTGTAAAACACACTGTGAGATAGCTCGCTCAACAGTTCTAGAGAGTAAAGGGTGCATTTGTCACTTTGGTCTCTATAACTCATAGGACAATAGTTTGCAGGACTCCTAGTCATGGACTAGAGCCTGTTGTGTTAGATCTTTGACATTTCTGTAGATATTACTTAATTGTTTTTACATCTGAACTCATAAAATCTGTATTTGTCATCAGTAAAACACTGAAGATCTAATTGATACATGCACAATACTCAGAAAAATACCACCAAAACATTGCCCACTTACAGAACACATTTGCAACTAAGAAAAGGTTTAAAATCGATTTTAATACAGGTTTGCAATAAAGTGATTATTTGTTTAAGGTATTGATGTTTTACTCTGGAATGGATTGTAATTTGGTGGAATATTTACACAGCATAATGCTACATTGAAACATTTTGTCTCTTCCATCACATTCTGATTCATTTCCATTAAGGAAAAAATATTGTAATAATGCAAAACCGTTTTTAATGTTTGAATGTTCTTTTTGATTCTGTTTAAATATTTTTATTTTCTTTTTTGATTCTGTTAAAACATTAATGCTAATCCCACATGGTAAGATTTTATTTGGTAACAGGTGTGTAAATACAAATGGTATGCAGATGCATATAAAAGGATTATCTAAGCAGAGGAAACTAAATACATGAACATCAAAAAGTAGAAATAAAAGTATTTAACTGAGTGAAATAAAAGAGTTTGACTGTATGTAAATTAGACATTTCCACATTAAAAAACAAAAACAAACCCATCACCCATCCAACCCAAACTCAACCTTTCATTCTAAATAGATTACTTTACACATTTCTCCCTCTAATTTCCACTTTAAGGGAAAATAGACTCATTCATCTCAGTAAATTCCGAAGAAAGATCTTGGGATACACTACAAATGTCCCTGTGATTAAGTAACTGCTCTTCTTATTATGTAAAAAGGGGATAGACCATCACATTATGATATTCTGATTTATACACTGTGTGAGAGACTTCATTGCAGCACAGCCCTCAGCTGCCAGCACCTTTTGCCACACTACTAGGATGGAGCTGTGTCCAGTGATTTTTGCAGATCAGTCATGTTGAGATGTCCATGCTGTGAAGTCTGTTAAAACCTAAAAGTACTATAGCAAGATGGCTCTGTGTGTTCTTGTCATGAATTATGACCAATTACCCATAATATTAGATCTTAATTTAGTGAGACCCATTCTTTGACTTCATTAGCTCCGCTTTTACATTCAGGAAAGACTGCTTAGACTCCCATGGGACTATTGAGCTGGATCTGCACCAATTCCTTGTCTGGTTTCTTATGTGTTTTCCTGAAATTGATGGAATTACAATGGAATGAAATAAGCAAGGGAAAAATTGGAATCACAGGAAGAGTTCGTATGAGTGAAACAGTGTTGAACTTTCTAGACAGTTATAATCATGATTGATTGAATTAACACCCAATTTCAAAATATCTGGATGGGGAAGGCCCAGGATTTTTTATTTCCCTGGATTATAAATAAGGGCAGCTCTGAAATGAGGCCACGAACCTTAATCTAAATGATTGCAGGCAAGCCTCAAATGAAATACTGTGGGAGGGAGATTCATTGATTCAGAATTGTACAGTTTTATTGTGAAAGAGGAAAGAAACGGGTCTGATAGCTTGTGGAGATTGGCAGGAAAGAATAACAGAACCTGCATTGACTGCATACAGCATGTTCAGAGTAATAACAGTGTTATTAGCAAATATAAAGCCTGTGATAAACAATGCATGATGTTTCATTCACTCTAATAGGCAGGAACAGATAATCTGGACAAATAAAGTACTGAAAACTGTCTCTAACCACCCTTCCGAGCTGCTCTTAGAACAAGTGAATCAAGTCCTGACATGCTGCAGAACTCAGCAGTAGCTTTGGAAACTAGCTTTTGTGTTTCACTAAAAGAGTATGTTCCCGTTGGTAATGCAAAACAACAGAAGCTAAAGACGATCGCCCAAATTTTCAGATCTTCTATGGTTTTTTTTTTTCTTCTTTTTTTTTTTTTTTTTTTTGACAGTGGTAATGGGAAGATGAGGAGTCAATTCCACATATTCATCAAAGAGCTTGCAGAACTGTTTGGAATTTATTTCCCATTGAAGTCCTAAACATTTATAACTTTTAAGAGTAATTATTTTTTTAATCTTTCAAAACTCCCCCCTCCATCCCCCCACATAGCTTTTTGTGTATGGAATAGTCACCATATTTCATTTTCATCCTGACTTTCCTTATCTTTCTTCAGGGTTTAGTTTTGGGTTTTTTTCCTAGTGTTTTTTCCATCATTATTTGAGAATCAGGTAGAGGTTTGTCTGGCACAAAGGGTACTCAGGGAAATGCTGGTGTTGTTCTAATGCTTTTGTGTCTGGGCTATCCTCAGACAGCAGGGGGGCTTTGTAATTTCAGCCATATTTTAAAGTTATGACAACATTAATCTTGACATTGAATCATAATTACTTCTCACTTGGGGTTTGATGTATCCAGAATTACCACTTGCTGCTGTGAGGAAATGTTTCACATTAGCAGGAATATAAGCTCAGGTAATGCTTACATGTAGAAGAATAGGGGGAAATGAGTCTTGGCAATTTCCTAAAGTTTTCTATATGATCTTAATAATGTAAAATGCCAGCCTAAATTTCAGTAAACCACACATAGCTAACTGCTTCTGCTACAAATGCAGTGGTTTGGTAGCAACATCTGGCTCTCAGATCACAAAGATAGGAACACTTGGCAAATTTCAAATTAAAGAAAAGCCTTTTCTGCTGCCCTGACAACTCAGATCAAGTGAAGAAAACTAGTCCAAACAATAGTTTTGCATGTGGCAGGAATGTCTTCCATCGCTCTTTATTCAGGTGCTGTCCTAACTTCCATTCAAGAGTTGTACTAGTTTTACTTTAATTAACACTCCAAATCTACCTTCTGTATAAGCAGAGCCATGAAAGAAAGAGAGACACGAAGTGTGTCTGTCTGTGTGTGTGTGCGTGCGGTAGAGAGAGCTAGGGTAAAGCACTGAGTTTTGAACTCTTGTGAGCTGAGTTTAAATTCCTCCTCATCACAAATTTTGTCTGTGACTTTCAGCACCAAGTCGTTGATTCTTTGGCACATTTCACCTACCTTAAAGTATTAAAGTCATACCTAAAGAACACCTACATCTAAAAACTTGTTCTCCCTGGGTTTCTTCTGCAGTCAATTGACAAAGATGGAGAACTTAAAAGAGTGATTCAGATTACAGGTGGCCTGACTCTCCCTCTATCAGGAGCTTAAGTGACTAAGCATGTCAGCTAAATGCCTTGGCTTAGTGCAATGCATCAAAGACTTAGCACCCAATGGGATATAAGGACTTGGGTATCTAATCTAGGACTTACACAAAATGTACAGTAAGCACTTAAACTGTCATCCTTAGCTGACCCCTAATGTCTGAAAATCCTTTGCCACCTGAGTTCTTTAGTTGAAAGTTCCCCAGGTACCTATAACTGTATTAAGGTTTGGCAGGGATGAGCAGCCTAACTCATACCTAATATTGATTACAATGCAGCAACCAGGTTTTCTTCTGCTCAGGTCTCCTGGGGGATCTAATTCCAGAAGACAACCTTAAAAAGACATTATAAGCATTTATAATAATGGGGATATCTATGTGCTGCAGTGGTTTCCACCTCTTTTTTGAAGCAGATTTATGGTTGTCATCTTTTCATTAAATTAACATCTTAGTAGTTTGAGCAGCTTGTAAAGATGTGGAAGATGTGTTCAATTCCACACTTCAGTGGGGTCAAATATTTCCATAACACATGTACCAAACAACAGGACGCTTGACATTCCAGCTGGAGGTGAAAGACACTGATTTTCTCTCTATATGCTGAAGCAATAATGTTTAATAATATTAATGTATTATGTTTTGGTGGGTGGGGGATGAACACAGAAGTCTAGAGAAAAAGAGACAAAAACAGCACTATAAGAAGAAAGTTAGTCAGTGGGGGCGAGAATATACGACCTCACACTTTGTGAGCAAATATTGTATATGGTCTAGCAAAGCCTGTAAATTAATTTATACACTGTATATGTTCATTCTAGTTTACTCTGCAGTACTATTTTGCATGTTGGTGTGCAAAGGATCTGAAGAGTTACTCATCCATGCAACCAGGAAAGTGCCTAAATGTGGTTTGATCTGTTCAGAAGTGTTGCAGTTTGAGAACTGCTAGAACTTGTAGAAGTGCTTTCACAAGGAAGAAAAGTTGTGTTGTGTTCTGGGGGACCTGTCCTCGGTTGCACAGGTCACAGGACCCCTACCAGGAAGCATCTGTCCTGGGACCTCCCCCTGAAAGGCGGGCTAGGGGGAGCCAATAAAAACCAGTGCAGGGTCTTTGTTCGCCTCTTTTTCACGGGCTGTGGCCCTGAAGGAAGCACCCCCTCCACCGCCCTGGGAATGTGCGGTGGTGGGGGGGTTGGAACCACAGCTCCGAGGAGGACTGCGGCCCCGAGGAGGTGAGACCCGCGGCTCTTGAAGCAGCCGTGACCTGCCGCTGCTTCTGAACTAGCCCCGGCCCCGGACTGACCCCACCGCCGGTGAACACCTGCCGCCGCGAGGTCTAGAAGCGACCCTGGCTGCAACTTGCCCTGCAGCCCCAGACCCAAGAAGCAGTGCCCCAGACTGGAGAAAAAGCCACGGACGTTCCACGACCCTGGACCGAAGCAGCTCCCGCCGCCGCAGCAGTGTGGTGCCGCTGCTGCTCGCCGCTGCACCGCGCCCGGACTGGAGAAGCAGGACTGGTGCAGAAGTGCCATCACGATCCCTCCACCACGGANGCGGCTGCACCGAGGGATGCAGATGTGGGCGCTGAGAGACTCAGTCCATCCCAAGAGCATTGAGGATGCATGTCTGCTGCACCAAGGGATGCAGGTGTGGGCGTTGAGAAACTCAGGCCATCCCGGACTGACATGCTTTCCTTTCCAGGTCTCTAAATTAGAAGAAGATCCAAGGCCCAAACTGGAGTGGTTTACCATTCTATTTTCTCAGGTTCTGTGAGGGCATTAATGACAGAGTTTCCAGTTTGTATGCACCGACTTGCATAACCTTTTCTGTGTATAGTTAGTGTTAATAAACCTTTCTGGAGTTTCCCTAAGCCATCAGTTGTCTGGTGAATTTTATTCGAGATGCCATTGAGACCTCACAGCCTTGCTTTCCTTTCTTTGATATTGAATTGTGGTCCTGAACCCACCACAAGAAGCTTGAGTTACAAACTTTAGCTGTTAATATTCTGTTTAATTAAGATGTCCAACAACATATGTAGTTTGCATCCTGTGGTAAGTCAGCACTGTGTCCAAACCCTGAACCTCTAGCTGTAATTACAGAATTACAGAAAATTAGGGTTTGGAAGGGACTTTGAAAGATCCTCTGGTCCAATCTCCATGGACTAGAGCAGAAAAACCTAGATTAAGTCACACATGAACATGGTCAGGCAAGTTTTAAATGTCTTCAGAGAAGGAGATTCTCCAACTCCCCTGGGAAGCCCATTCCAGTGCTCCGTCATCCTCACAATGAAGAAAGGTCCTTCTCGTATATATGTGCAATCTCTGATGTTCCATCTTACACCCATTGCCCCTTGTCCTGTTAGATGTCACTGAGCAGAGCCTGGCTCCATCTTCCTGACACCTACCTTTCACATTGCTGGCTCATGCTCATCCTGATGGCTACCAAGACCCCCAGTTCCCTTTCTCCTACACTGCTCTCCAGCAGATCAGTTCCAAATCTATACTGATTGCTGCAGTTGATTCAGTTTTCCCTGCCCAGCTCTCTGGTCTGTCCAGGTCCCCCTGAATGGTAGCACAGCCTCCTTGTGTGTTGGCCACTCCTCCCAGGTTTGTGTCACCAGCAAACTTGCTGACAGTGTGGCCAGAAGGTCAAAGAAGATTATTCTGATACTCCACTCTGATGAGATCTCACGTATAGTACTATGTCCAGCTCTAGGGTCCTCAGCACAAGCAGGAACCAAACTTATCGGACGAGGTCCAGAGGAGGGTCACAAACATGACCAGAGGGCTGGAACACCTCTGCTGTGAGGATAGGAAAAGAATTAGTGTTGTCCAGCCTGGACAAGAGAACATTCCTAAGAGAAATGTCAGTATTTAAAAGGAGGCCTACAAGAAATGTGAGGACAGTCTTTTTAGCAAGGCATGTTGTAAGAGAACAAGGGTTGATGGCTTTTAATTAAAAGATCATAGATTCAGACTCCCAGACTTCAAAATGAGTATTTTTTAAAATGAGGGGATGAAACACTGGCACAGGTTCCCCAGAGAGGTTGTATACTTCAAATCAGGTTGGATGAGGCTCTGGGAAATCTCATGCAGTTGAAGATACACGTGGTCACTGCAGAGGGATTGAACTAGAAGACCTTTAAAGGTTCTTTCCAGTCAAAATCATTCCATGATTCTATAATTCTGTCGTCTGTGAATCAATAGTCTGGACTTCCTACTGGTTAAACTTTCACATGGTCAGAGAACAAACAGTGAGGAATGCTACTGATAACTGGGATCTAAATGGTCAGTGGTAAAATCCAGTGACAAAAGGTTTTAACTCCTTTTAACATCAGTACTTGTCTTGTGTCTTACAAAGAACGATAAATTCACTTCAAGCTGCTGAGCTAACATCGTTAGTTATAATAATCAATAAAATTTGTAAGTAAATGATAATGTTCCTCAGGGAACACCACTGGTCACAGATTTGCAACTTGACCTTATGTCATTGATTATGACCCATTGAGCTCTGCCATACAACCAGCTCTTCATTCACTTTGGTGTTCACTCATACAACCTGCACTATGTCAGTTCCTCTATAGAGATGTTACAAGATATTTTGTCAAAGGCCTTGTGAGCTCAAAGTAGAGAAAGTCTACTGCTTTCTCCATCCAGCTCTCCATCATAAGAGGCTATTTGATTAGTCAAACATTATTTTCCTGATATCCCTTGGATGAATCCATGCTGACCACTCTAAACAACTTTCTTCTCTTCCACAGGATTGGAAATGACACACAAAGAATTTGTTGCATCAGCTTTCCAGAGATGGAGTTGAGACTATTTGGCCTGAAATTTCCTGAGTCACCCTTCTTGCCCTTTTTGAGGGTTGGAGTGACATTAGCATTCCTCCAGCCCTCAGGCATCTCTCTTATTCTGCCTGACTTTTCAACGATGGTGGAAATTGTCCTGGGAATAATGCCTGCCAGCTCTCAGTACTTGTGGGTTCATCCAGTTGGGACTTACGGATTTCTGGATGTCTTGTTTGGCTAAGTAATCTCTAACTTGTGGTCCTCCTCTAACAGGGCAAAGTCTTCCACAGTCTGAGGGAGCTAGGTCTCTTTACTTTGGAGGAGACTGAGGGATGACTTCAGTAACGTTTATAAATATGTGAAGGATGGGTGTCAGGAGGATGGAGCCAGGCCCTTCTCAATATCATCTAGTGATAGAACGAGGGACAATGGGTGTAAGCTGGAACATAATTATGAGAAGGAAATTCTTCATGGTGAGGGTGACAGAGCTATGGAATGGGCTTCCCAGGGAGGTTGTGGAGTCTCCTTCTATAGAGATGTTTAGAAATGGCATGAATATGTTCCTGTATGACTTAGTCTAGGTGATCCTGCTGTGGCAGGGAGATTGGACTAGATGATCTTTCAAGGTCCCTTCCAATATTTAAAATTCTGTGATTCTGTGATTTCTCTCTCCAGATTTTATTTCTTATCTCCAGCAGCTGAGGTTCATGAGGCCTGGATTTAGCAGTAAAGAGAAAAGTGAAGAAGGCACTAAATAACTCCAACTTTTCTGTGTCTTCTACCACTAGGGCACCTGCATCATTTACGATTTTTGTCTGTTGATATACTGGAAAAAAACTCACTTCTTATCATCTTTGATAACCCTTGCCAGATTTTAATTGCAGGTGGGATTTAGGTCTTCTCATTGTATCTCTTCATTCTTTCACAACATTGATATATTCCTTTCCTGTGGCCAGCGTGGTTTTACATATTCTGTAAATATATTTCTTCCTTTTCAGTTTATCCGTAAGACTCATTCTCATCCATGCTTGCTTTCTTACTTGTACAAACACCCTGATCTTGAGCCTGGAAGAAGCAGTGTTTGAATATTGACCAGTTCTCATGAAAACCCTTATCCTGTAGAACACTGGCCCATGTTACTCTATTAAGCAGACCTTTGAAGAGGCTGAATGTAGCTTTTTTCACATGCAGGCTTGAAATCCAGCTCATTTCCCTACTTCTTTCTCACAGGATACTGAGCTTCACCATTTTATGTTTGCTGCCATGTAGAGAATTGATAAGAAATAACCTTTGTATTGAAATTTATGTCCCATTCTGTTACCTTAACCAGATCTTTCAGATAGTTCTTCTTTTCTGCTTCTATTATATTAAAACTTCAAAAGCACAGAGTTACATTTCTTTACAAATTGGATGAGATGTGGAATTACTGTGATGGCAGCTGAGTCACTGGAAGTTGTTATACTTGTCTCAGTCAATATAAAATGCCACTCTCTCACACACATACACTTAACTCAAAATGCACAAGGGAATGAAATAACTAAAAGCAATAGCCACACGCATATCTTATGACTGTTTACATATGAAAAATCTCCAAGGTTATTTAGCAGAAACACAAATATTGGGTATGTTTTTATATGCCATTAACAATAAGACATGAAAATATGCTGAATTTAGTAAAGAAAATTTACTGATTTAACTCTCTACACCTAACTTGTTCCAGCTTCTTTTCTTTGTTATTTCCCTTTTCTTGTGTGTAATTCAAAATGGGCATAATAACAACAATTTAATATGATACTTGTTCATAAAGGCAGGGATTCTATCTGTTAATTGTTTTGAGAGATTTTTGCATTATAATCCCTCATAGCAATAATTCTTGTTATTAAGATAAAGGTCGCAAATAAAGGCTCGGAATGGATCTTACTGACATATGTTTGTTACCAGGTATATCCTCACTGCTTTTAATGAAGCCTAATGTTAATTTATACCACTTAACACAAAAAACAGTTAAACATTTTAACCACCAAAGAGAGTTTCTCAGTCCATGCTCCAAATTTACTTTCTTTTCTGGGCCTTAAGTGATAAATTTGGTAGTTGAATATTAATGCTATTAGTTTTAGAGAAATGAGAAAGAACTTTCCTCATAAGGACAGTTGCTGAAATATTGAGATTTACTTAAAAAAAAACCAAACCCTAAATCCTATTGACTTTAAATTAAACAGTAATTGGATAAAAGATATTAAACACCTTTGAAGAAATGCTGGAAAGCTGACCTTATTCAGGTAAGAGATCTAGCCACTACTCTAGGGAATCATATTCATAACCTCAGTGGCCAAAGAAAATTAGTTTAATGAAAAGGAAAGATGTCAGAGGAATACTCTTAGAGTGAATTGCAACTTGATATGTTAACTTTTTTTCTGTTTCTGAATGGCCAGAGTGACAAGGTTACTATTTCCCTAATAAATTTGTTTTCTCTGCATTTCATGGAAATGGTGAGAGCAGAAACTACAGTCATTTCTGATACGGATTTGTTTTAAATCACACAACTTAAACAGGCTGCCCAGAGAATACATTCAAAACTTATCTGGATGCTCTTGCAAGATGTATTCTAGATGATTCTGCTCTAGCAGTAGTTAAGGTGTCTCCAGAGACCTCCTCCAAGCCCTGCTATACTGTGATACCATAATGCAGTGAAGCCTCAGACACTGATGGAGCAGGTCTTCAGAGAGTTTTGTAGGTGGAAGTAGTACCTTGTAGTGAGAGAAACACTTTGATTTTGGTCTTTCTTGTGTTATTGTTTAAATGTATAATGTTATGCAGTTAGGGCTGTCACTTTCTGTCTCACATTTTATTCAACTCTAAGTATGTACTATATGGTCTTCTAGGTTGTCAGAAATTAATTTAACTATTTTTGTAAGTTTTTTCTTTTTTATTGATTTGTCTCTTTGATCTTAATTTGGAAGAAAATCAGAAGATTTTTTTTTAACAGCTGAAATATTTTCAAAATAGATTTTGAATCAGCCCTACTAAAACCAGTTAATAATTAGTCATTGGTGATTAAGACTCATATGATTTCAGCCAACCCTTTAGGAAAAGTAAATCAGATACTTGTTAGAACAGATTCTAGAATTTTTGTTTTGGTTTGTATTTTTCTTTCAAAACTGTGTTAATTGATTCTAGCCTTTTACAAAACCAATAATACTACTGAAGTACTCTATCAATACATATAGTTTATTCTGTGTTTCTTACATTGATTTTTTTTTTTAATTGAAGTTTGTGTTTAATCACTTGTACAGGATTCTGTGTATCTTTTCCGGTGCTGCAGAATATGGGTCATCATTGCATATTACATTCTCATCTTCAGAAATCCAATGAACTTCAGATTTCAAGTATAAGGATTTTCCTGACCAGAGAGTAAAACAAATACTGGAAAAACCTTCTAAAATTTTAAAACTCTACAGGTTTATCTGCAAAACAGCTCCTCTTCTGCACAGCTGTGCTAATGATACTTCAGTGCTGGTTCAAAACAAAAAATAACCCCTAAAATCTACATAATGAATCAACATTTCAAGTTTCTTCTCTACGAATTAAGATATGCTGTTCTGATTAATTTATTTTCATTACAGCAATCACTAAACTTACTGCATTTCACAGCACCACACAATAAAATGATACATCCATCACAATTCCTACCAAGGTGAAGTCAAGTCCCTAGCAAGTGAAGACTGGTTCTGCAATGTAACTAGTCTCTATTACCCTGCAGAATTTGTTTCAAACTATAGTCTGAAAAGTAAAGGTGGGAAAAAAAAAAAGAGTGATTACAAATGAGGTCTCCAAAGAAAAACGTAGAAATATTTAATGTAGATAATCATGCAAACAAGATTTTCATATCCTAAGTTTTAATAAAATTAGATTTAACAAAGGTCTCCAAGGAAGTGGCCCTTCGGAGTTTATCAAGATGAGCATTCTTAACTGAAAAAAATTGAGTTTACAGCTAAATTGAATTAAGGACGAAAAACTAAAATATATCACTAATATACCAGACAAGAGCTGTGCACTACTTCACCTGTTTTTTGTTTTTTTGTTTTTTTTTTTTTAATAAATTTTTAAGTTAAGAATTAGACAAAAAGGAGGAGATGGAAGAAAATCAGTCTTCTGGTCCATTCAAAAATATAGTTTCCACAGTAAGTAAAATACTGGAACTGAGATAACTTCAGGGTGAAATCGGGTGCACTGAGTTGGCAGAAGTTAAATTAAGTCCCAATGTTCAAAGGTGAAATCTTAAGGGACTTAGGCTGCCATATACTTACGTTGCATTTCAAATTGAGGTGGTGTTGGTTTTTTTTTTCTTAGGCTGCCCAGATGCATTGCTCTGGGTCAATCTAATTCATAATTAGATTTTAAACTATTGGTTGTACTGGGGAGATCAGATGAAATTCAAATTTGCTCCATCTCTGCTAGAATCCCTCCAGGACTGCTATTAAAAAAAAAAAAAAAAAGGAACAGATACAGTACAGGGTACACTAAGCTGCAGGGGAGCTCAACTCTCCTGTTTAATGTCAAGTGGAATCAAGGGTCATGCACCGTTTGACTCCTGACCTGTCTTCCCATTCCTCTTGAGGAAAAACCATGTTCATCTCACACAGCGCCTGAACTTCTCACTTGCTAAGCAGTGCTGTCTTTTATGCAGTGACAAAACTAGTGGGCTCTCTTGTGTTTCTGTGTTGTGTCTCTTTTGTAGCTGGACCACACAAATAACAGCATTAGTAATAATTACAAAACCATGTTATCAGTCTGTGGCATTTAACCATCTTATGAAATCACATTCTTAGTCCTTTGTAACCCTTTTATTTGCTTTATTTTTTTCATGAGAAATTTTATCTGTGGGGGAGTGCATTCATCTTTCTTCACTGTATTGCTTGTTTCAAAGTTTCTTTCTACAGACATCCAAATCTAGCTGTGTGTTGATTTGGTCTGGCTAGCAACATCAAATCTAGCTGTACCAGTGAACTTAGCAAATAGTCTGCCTTAGCTGAAGAGTGATGACTTACAGATACCACTACAGGAAATCTATACCTGGTAGTACATAAAGGTTACACTGGTCTACTCTTCATTATGAAGGGTTCATAGAGGTACTTTTCGAGTCTTAAAACCAATGAACTTAAGATAAGAGAGAATATTTTACATTTGATAGGTCTTCCCTTTCTAGAGTTGATATTACTACAGAACATGCTTTTATGTGTTCATATTTCTATAGATATTTCTTATCAAATGCAATTCTCTATATTTTCCTTCTGTATTATATGGCCCTGCATTTATAAGCCTACAGCGTTAACTGCATGGTTTCTTTGTGTCTACTCTCTGATGCGAATATCAATACAGAGTTGCTGTTAAAATGCCATTTCTTTCCTGCTTCAATGTAATCAATACAAGGAAAAAAAGATAGGAAACAAGAAACAACATTTTTCCCACATATAATATTATCATTTTTGTCCAGAAGGATGATTCTGATTATGCTGCCTTCATTCCTGGGTGACACGTGGGACAGAATTTCACCCCATCTTTTCTACCTTAAAGCCCTTTCCTTCCAGTGGTTTTAAGATGAATATCAGTAAGGACAAATAGAGGCTTGATTTGAATGATGGAGAAATTCCAGATCAAAATATGGAAGAACATACAACAAATCAGACACATTCTAAATATATCAGACATACCGTACATGCATACATTGACTCAGTAGTTCATGGATGTGGCACAGAGATCACAAGTCTTCTCTGATGAGGCTTCTTTATGTTCATAAATCCTTGACAAAGTACACTACAGTGAGTGGAGCTAATGGAGTAGGGAGGTAAATTCTCTTAAGCCAATCTAGTCAATTTGTGCTTTCTCTCAGATACAGCTCTTTCACATTCATAGTGCTGTTTTACAATATAACCTGTGTCAAAAATATTGTAGAGGCCTTTATCTGTGAGATTTAAGATGGCTTTTCTTGACTAAATTCACTGAATATTCTCTCCACAAGATTTTGTTCAACCTGATGTATATGATTCTATGACTTATAAACACCACTTTCACCAAAGTCTTCAATGAAGCTGCTGATTAAGCTTAACTGGTGGTAAGGACTTTAAGTATTTATTATAAAATCACAGAATAATTGTGGCTGGAAAGGACGTCCCAGACCATACCCATAACAACAAGAAATCTAAATACCTGATTGGTGACAAACATAAAATAACTCCTGCCACTATAGGACGGTGTGTGTGTAAAAATTTCTTAAATATCTTCAGGAATGGTGGTTCAACCACCAACCTGGGAAGGCCATTCCAGTGCCAAATCACTCTTTCTGTAAACAATTTCTTCTTTATATCCGATCCAAACCTTGCCTCAACTTCAGACAAGGTTCTAGATGCAGCTGTACAGACTAGGAATTCTAATTTCCGGAGAATCCTACCTACAAATTGACCACTGGTTATAAGCAGATATAGGATCTCAAGAATTCTGAATCAGTGAAATATATGTCTTCATATAGCACCTTGCTTTTTCTGCATCTAGACACTTGGCAGACCAAAATATTTTTCCATTCTGACAGATGAAATTTACAGTATTTCAAGGCCACACCAAGCTGTTCATACTATGAAGTACTTGGTAAAATAATTATATAATATCTTATGTTTGAAAAAATATTATACATTATATTAGAGCATCAGATATTATTTAGAGTGGAAATAATCTATTAACCTGAGAAACACAAGTAATGTAACAATCTTAAAGTAGAGAGAAGAAAGGGAAGAGGAGGGAAGGGGAGGGGAGGGGCAACAAAAGTAATTAATTCAGACAGACTTCTACCCTGCAAAGATCCAGACCTGGTCAGATGAAACTTTCTCCAGCAATCAGGATGAACAGAGCCTTCCCTGGAAAAATTCAAGAGCAGTTTAGTTGAGGCTTTGAGCAACCTGGTCTAATGGAAGATGTACATTGTCATGGCAGGGGGGTTGAAATTAAATGATCTTTAGAGTACTTTCTAACTCAAACAGTTCTATAAAAATGCAAAACTAACAGAACAAATATAGGTGTGGGTTGTTTTTTCAGAAAAGGAAGGCAATATTTGGAGTCTACGGATGATTTGGAGTCTACTCTCTCCCATTGAGATGTGTATATCTCCTGAGACAGTGTAATAGTCTCCTGCTGGCTGATGACAAACACTGGGGCAGTATACCAGCAGCAGAGGAACAGAGAGCCAATGAAGGCCCTCAACTTGCCCTGGAACAGGCCAGGGATGATGAACCAGGGCAGTCTGGGGAAGTCAGGAGCAACTGGCACAAGAGGCCAGCCCAGCTGAAGTGCCTCTATGCAAATGCACAAAGCTTGGGCAACAAGCAGGATGAAGGGCCACTGTGCTGCTGGGATGCCATGACATAGTGGCTATTACTGAAACCTGGTGGGATGATTCCCACGACTGGAATGTAGGGATAGATGGGTGCAAGCTCTTTAGGAAGGATAGGCAGGGAAGGAGAGGAGGAGGTGTTGCCCTCTATATCAGTGATCAGCTGGAATCAATGGAGCTCCACCTGGGGAAGGATGATGAGCGAGTTGAGAGTATGTAGGTTAAAATAAAAGGGATGTTGATATTACTATAGGGGTCTGCTATAGGCCACCTGACCAGCAGAAGCAAGCAGATGAGGCCCTTCAGAGGCAAATAGGAGCAGCTTCCAGGTCACAGGCCCTGGTCCTCATGCGGGATTTCAACCACCCTGACACCTGCTGTAGAGACAACACAGCAAGGCACTAACAATCCAGGTTGTGTTTGGATTGCATTGATGATAACTTCCTCCTTCAAATGGTGGAGGAACCAACAAGAAAAGGTGCTATGCTGGACCTTGTTGTCACCGAAAGGGAAGGGCTGGTGACCAATGTGAGGCTTAGGGACAGCCTTGGCTGCAGTGATCATGAAGCAGTTGAATTTAAGATCCTCAGGGCAACCAGGAAAAAGTGTTCCAAGCTTACGTCCCCGGACTTTGGGCGTGCAGACTTTGATTGCTTCAGGTATCTGCTGGCCAAAGTATCATGGGATGCAGCCCTTGAGGGAAAAGGGGCCCAGGACAGCTGGGTAGTATTCAAGGAACAATGTATACCAACAAAGAAGAAAGCAGGGAAGAATGCTAGGAAGCCTGCTTGGCTGAACAAGGAACTCCTGGGCACGCTGTCACACAAAAAGAAACTCTATAAGGAGTGGAAGGGAGGACAGCTAGAATGTGGGGAATATAAGAATGCCACCCGGACAGCTAAAGATCTGGTTAGGAAAGCCAAGGCACAGTTTGAATTG
>VXBP01006770.1:82500-85839 GCA_013400115.1 Rhinopomastus cyanomelas | reverse complement strand
CAAAAACCAAAACCCCCTGTATCCCCCCCCCCCCCCCCAAAGAACTCAACAACCGAGGAGCTAAACTGCCGGTGCAGCAGGAGTTTAGCCACAAACAGAATTGCGTTGCCAGCTTGGAAGCAGCTCTCAGCAGGGACTCGGGGAGCAGACGGGGCTGCGTTATTCTGCCGCTCTCCCACCCATCTGTTCGAGAAGTTCGAGCTGGAATCAAATGCTCTTCTTTTTAATGATTTCTTTTAAAGAATAATCTAATCTTTGAGTACAACTGGTGGCGCCTGACGTGCGCCCACCTTGTGAGGTACTTGGGGAGAGCTGCCTTTGTTTGTTTGCATCTGCCCCACCTTCATTTCTCTTTGATTTGAGTTTGTGCCAACCCCCGGCGCACGCTTGAACATCTGCACCTGCAGCATCTCCCCTGTTTTCCTCAGTGTTGCTGCGGTTTGATTCTGGTTTGGAAAGTCTTCCCCCTGTGCATGAGCTTGTTAGATGGTGTTTTGGTTCTTTTAGCTGCTCTCGCTTTCCTCCTTCCAGGACTGAGGGGTGACCTCATGGATGTTGATCAATATGTGAAGGGTGGGTGTCAGGGGGATGGAGCCAGGCTCTGCTCAGGGGCACCCAGTGTCAGGACAAGGGGCAGCAAGTGTGAGCTGGGACAGAGGAGGTTCCCCATTAATGTGAGAAGGACCTTGTTCCCAGTGAGGGTGACAGAGCCCTGGCAGGGGCTGCCCAGGGGGGTTGTGGAGTCTCCTTCTCTGGAGATGTTTCAAACCCTCCCAACCATGTTCCTGTGTGACTGGATCTAGGGGATCCTGCTGTGGCAGGGGGTCTGGACTGGATGATCTTTGAGGTCCCTCCCAATCCCCAGTGTCCTGGGATTCTGTGGAAGATGCTTGTATTTCCCATTTCCCAGAAGGGACACGCAGGGACCTCTGTCACTAAAACATTATTTCCCCCCAGTCCAATAAGCTCTGGCTCGCTTCACTTTTACTCTTAGGTGGCACTTGTGATGGATCAGCCTTTGAAAGCTTCTCTGTCTCGTATAAAGCAGGAAAAGAACGGTCCAAGAAGGGCCTCACTCCCAGCAAGTGCTGGTGGGGGGGGTCCATTCACGGTGGGGAGCGCTGCTCCTGCGCTACAGACGCCTCCCTGCTGGCGGGAAGTGCAGGAAGGAGAAGGTGTGAGTGAAGCTGCAGAGCTCCCAGCCCAACAGACCTGGGTGGCTGGTGTGTGGACACGGGTGAGGAGCTGCTGCTCATCAGGCTCCGGCGGCAGACGCGCTCACGAGAGCCGGGTGCGTGGGTTTAGCTCACAGTATTCTCCTCACAGTCTGGAGGGGTTTTTCCATCTGGCATTAGAGGTGATGGAAAAGGCATCTGTGAAAGACAGCCGGAAGGATTGAGAGAGACAAATGCAATTTAGAAGTCGTCTTTGGAATTTTATCCCGTTGATGTTGTTGCCGTCTCCTAGGGAAGGGAAAAGTGGGAGAGGTGGAGGGACCCTCATCTCAGGAAATGATGAGAAACCAACCTGAGAAATTGAAATGGTGAAAAAAAAAGTCACTATTAATTTGTTCAGGTTTTATGACGGCGACAACTTGGAGCAGACGCTCTGCGCGGCGTCAGAGCGGGTGTTTTCTGGGGTGTTGGACACCTCTGCGCGCGTGCAGGTGCAGACCAGCCTGAGCACTGGCGTGTCAGTGGGGCAGTTAGTAGTCGGGAGGCGCCTAGACCCAGCCTCTGCCTGGCTCAGCTCTCAGAGACAGGCTGCTCTGTGGCTCCTCAGCCAGAGAACTGCAGTGGGATCTGTCTTGGACTCTGCAGCAAAGGCTGCAGCTGCTGTATCCTGCCTCTTGGTGTAGATGTGCTTTCCCTTTCCAGGAATTGAATGTGGGAGGATAATCAGCTGCTGAAAATGTCCAGATTGCACTAATGTTGGTTAAGTCAAGGCCTCAGAACCACAGGACTTTAGGGATCTTGAAAGGTCATCCAGTCCAGTCCCCCTGCCACAGCAGGGTCCCCTAGATCCGGTCATTAGGGATGGGAAGGGACCTTGAAAGATCAGCCAGTCCCATCCCTCTGCCACAGCAGGATCCCCTAGATCCAGTTGCATAGGGACATGTCCTAGTGGGTTTTAAACATCTCCAGTAAAGGAGACTCTACAACCCCCCTGGGAAGCCCCTTCCAGGGCTCTGTCACCTTCACCATGAAGAAGTTCTTTCTCACAGAGAATCCCCTTCACCTCCAGGGCTTTGCTCACCTGAATCTCTTGTAAATGCTTTAAAATGCAGACGGAATCATAGACTGGCCCAGGTTGGAAGTGACTTCCAAAGGTCATCTTCCAACCCCTCTGCAGGGAGAATTAATGTTGATCAATATGTGAAGGGTGGGTGTCAGGAGGATGGAGCCAGGCTCTGCTCAGGGGCACCCAGTGACAGGACAAGGGGCAGTGGGTGCAAGCTAGAACAGAGGTTCCACATCACTGTGAGGAGGACCTTGTTGGCAGTGAGGGTGCCAGAGCCCTGGCAGGGGCTGCCCAGGGGGGTTGTGGAGTCTCCTTCTGTGTGACTGGATCTAGGGGATCCTGCTCTGGCAGGGGGTTGGACTGGATGGTCTTTCGAGGTCTCTTCCAGCCCCTAATGATTGGATCTAGAAGATCCTGCTATGACAGGGGGGATTGGACTGGATGATCTTTCGAGGTCCCTCCTAATCCCTAATGTTCTGTGATTCTGTGATGTTTTCCAGCACAAAATGCTCTGCAGGACATAATTCTGGTAATTAAACTCAAATACAGTTTATTTTTCAGTTTGTCAGTTTGTATAAAAGTAGGAAAAAAATTTGAAGTCCATTAAGAAAAGTACAAAATTGAATTTCCTCTAATCTGTGGGGGGGGTTGGACTCGACAGCCTCTGGAGGTCCCTCCCAGCACCTCGCGGTTTGTGTCTGCGTGTCTGAGGAGTCCAAGGAAAAGGATGATTTGAATCCTGCCGGCCTAGGAAGTTTGATTGTCTTCAGCAGGACGGCAGATGCTGTGGAAGGATCGCCCACAGAATGCAGGCGACCCCGGCCGGGCTGGGCGTGCTGTCCTACCCGGGATCACGTCCCTCCCCAGCCGCAACGATCCCCCCCTTCTGTGCCACTGAGACCAGGAACCTCAATTATCCTCCGGCCCTTCCCACAAGCAGGATAATAATTGGAAGTTGACAAAATTCATGCTCAGGTTGGGGGGATATTGATTTCTGTTTGTCTGGCGCCTCAGCATCGAGGCTGTGACTGTCATGTCTACTAAAACACGGGATTTAGTGCCTTCATAAAAGTTTTACTAAATCAGCCGCCGAAGGAA
>VXBP01006770.1:37500-77500 GCA_013400115.1 Rhinopomastus cyanomelas | reverse complement strand
ATTAGGACTATTTTTCTAATAATTTTATCTAGGAAATGATTCCATTAAAATATTTAATGAGATTTCTGTTAGAGCCCAACTGCATCTGAAATAGACTTCAGGTAAATAGTGGGGACTGATGGCATGAGGGGTAGTGGCCTTCAGCTGCACCAGGGGAGGTTCAGGCTGGATGTCAGGAAGAATTTCTTTACTGAAGGAGTGTCAGGCACTGGACCAGCTGCCCAGGGAGGAGGCTGAGTCCCCATCTCTGGAGGTGCTGAAGAGGAGGGTAGCTGTTGTGTTGGGGGACAGGGTTTAGCAGTGCTGACAGAATAAGGAAAAGGTTGGACTCAGTGATGATGAAGCTCTGTTGTAGCCAAGGCTGTTCTATGACTCTGTCTTGGGATGTGGCTCCAGAGGCACTGCCGTTTGCCTAACAGAAGGAAAAGGAACTCGGTCTCCTCTTCCAGTCCCCAATGACTCTGTGGTTCGACTGCAGTGCTCGGTGCTGGCCGGGATGTGCAAGCGGCTGCCCTCGTGGTTGGTTCTACCACAAAACCCCTGCATTTGTGTAACTCAGAGGGATCTTTCTCATCACCCTGCTACTCCCTTTGGGCTCTGTCGCTCCGGCAGACCTGCCGCGGTGCCCTGCAGCATTGCCAAGCACCGTTACCAAGCACAGACCCTTCTGAGCACAAGCGCCGCAGTGTCCATTAGGGTGTGATTGGGGGAAGAAGGTGGCCTGATGCGGTTCCGGGGAAGAGGTCAGAGGAGCAGACTGCAGAGCTAACAGCTGTCTGCAGGGGCTCAGAGCGCACCGCGTCACCCCGGAGCAGGAGGCTGTCGCCTGAGCCAAACTGTTTTCCCTGTCTGCTTGCCCAGGTCCTGAGCCATCCCAAGGACGGCTGTGGCCACCAGAGAAACAAACCCCAACGTTCCCCATTCTCACGTGACTTCTCCCGTAACTCACCCCCTGTATAAAGCCAAAGTGTCGCTTGCACTTTGCAAGGGAGGCAGTTAGAGCAGGAGTTGAAAACAATGGGATGAGAGACGGTCTCGGTCAGTTGTCCAAGAGCTGACCTAGGAGTCACAGACTGCAAAACAGGCAGTTTTGGTATAAATTCGAGATTGTTGTCTGAGGTTACTCTTCTCGAGAGAGGTTCTTGTCCCGCTCTGCTCTGCCCTGGGGAGACCACATCTGGGATACTGTGTCCTGCTCTGGGCCCTCAGTTCCAGAAGGACACAGAGCTGCTGGAGAGGGTCCAATGCAGAGCCACGAGGCTGGTGAAGGGAGGAATTGGACTGGACGGTCTTCCAAGGTCCCTTCCAATCCATAATGACTGGATCTAGTGGATCCTGCTGTGTCCTGGGGTGTTGGACTGGATGATCTTTCCAGGTCCCTTCCACTCCCTGATGCTCTGTGTTTCTGTGTGAATAACCAAATCTGCAAGGAAACCAGAGTCACAGAGCGTTAGGGATTGGACGGGACCTCGAAGGTTGATGTCACTTAACAGCAACGAGACGCTTGGCGTTTGGCTGTTGGGAAGAGCGGTCACTTTGATCTTTATGAAGTGAGTGTTTGTCCTTGACTAGCAGGGCTGGAAGTGGGTGGGTTTTAGAAACAGCACGAAATCCAGGGCGGTCCGGCCAGGCCACCCCACTCCCACCATGGCATCTCAGACTAATTCGGCAGCACAGAGCAGCGGGAGCCACTGCGCTCGGCACAAAGCGGGACACAAGTGGAGCAGAGTGAGACCTTTGTTAGACTAACAGATACGGTGTGGACGCAGATCTCGCCTAATCCATCGGGTTTAGCCGGCCGCCCTAAGGAGCCGCTTTGCTGGGCAAATATAAAATAATCCACGTTTAACCTTTAAGCTAGAGAAAAGAAAATAATAGGGGGTGGAGAGGAAGTTGTAAGATGGAGACGTTGAAATGTGATCACGATGGAAATCAGTTGGTATTAGTGAGGAAAAGTATTTCCTATGTGTCTTGGTCTCCTTCACTGGAGACCTTTAAAACCCACCTGCACATGTTCCTGTGTGACTGGATCTAGGGGATCCTGCTGTGGCAGGGGGTTGGACTGGATGGTCTCTTGAGGTCCCTTCCAACCCCTAATGATTGTATGACTCTACTGTTCACATTTCAACGGAACCCTCGCGTGGTTTCCATGAACCAGCCCGGCAGTGTTGCCAGCCGTGGCGAGCAGGTATGATTGAGTGCCCCGGTTTAGTGAGTCGGACACGTTAACTGCTGGAAGCTGTTAATAAAAATTATGAAATAAAATCAGCAGCCGATGGAACGGCGGACTGAGGGCCGTCGCGGGGGACGGGGCGCTCTTCATCTGCGCTTTCACCGCCAGCCCCAGCTCCCATCGCATTATGAATTTGGTCACCGACAGCCTCTCCGGTCGTGTATCTCTGAAGGGCAGATGACCCAAATGAATGCAAATCGAATTAGGTTTCCTCTCAGAGACTTTAATACCATAAATGAGAGAGAGCATTCATCACAAATAACTAGGGATTGTATACCAAAGTGCTCGAAGAAAATCAATAGACTTTCAGCTGCTTTAGGCCTATAAATGTAAATGAGAACAGATATAAAGCTGATATGCACTAAAGAAAGGTTATTGAGAGAGCAACACATAACACTGAGAAATCAATTGAATAAACTTGAAAAATGATTCAGATAGAGTAGATATGAACATAGAAAATCAATCATATAATTTAAAGAATAAACAGCTTGAACCTCACAAATCTCCCTTATGGTTTTGGAGTGTAGGATTTTTAATTTAGCATTGATATAATGCCAAGCTATGAGAATCTGCAGATGGCGGAGCCGAGGAGGAAAATCAATTCACTCTTGTTCTACGGTCTTAAGGGGTGTTTGATATTTACAGCAGGGCGGCATGAATCCTTGTATAAATTTACATTTTAAGAGATAAAGGGCCGCTGTATTTTGCCTTGTTATGGTTAATGGAAACTGTCGACTCTGATTCCGTCCACTTTCGGGGCCGGTGCGGCTGCCTTTGTGCCGGCGCGCGCGTCGCAGGCAATTTGCTGGGGCTCGATTCGCTCGATGGCCAAGTTTCTTGTGTCGCCGTGTTGGGGCTTTCTTTCCCTTCTGCTCCTCCACTGTGTGGCCATCGAGGCGGCGTAACGGCATCAGCGCCGCGGAACGCAGCGGCTGCTGCTTGGGACGGGGGGGAAGCACCAAGTGATCCAGACAAGTCCATTTGCAGGCTGTGCGGAGGTTGAGGAGGTTAAGAAGCTGTGACAGGCTGCGAGTAAATGTCTATGTAAATTCCAGAGACCTTCATCGCACTTAGAATCGGTTGTTTGCCTTTTGGCTTCCACGGTGCTGGTTTGGCGACGGGAAACAGCAGCTGAAAAGCAGAGGGATCGGGGCTCTAGCAGGTTCTCTGATGAAAACATCCCTTAAGAACTCGGCAGGGTCCTAACTCTGAGGTATTGGGAAGCAAATATCTTTGAGCATTGACATCATCTGAATGATTTGTAGCTGTTTGTTTGAGTAATGGAAATGGAGATCACTGTGTTAGAGCTGTCTTCCTTCGGGGCACAGCTCACTTCTCATCAGCTACTGCCTACCTGAGGGAACAAAGGGCACCTTCTGTGGCTGCTGAGGCTGCAGGGAGACCGGAGCAGAGCATCACAGAACATTAGGGGTTGGAAGGGACCTCGGAAGATCATCCAGTCCAGTCCTCCTGCCACAGCAGAATCCCCTGGAGCCAGTCACACAGGAACATGTCCAGGTGGCTTCAAAATGTCCCCAGAGAAGGAGACTCCACAACCCCCCTGGGCAGCCCCTGACAGGGCTCTGTCACCCTCCCTGGGAAGAGCATAGAGAGCAACTTTCTTATTTTTTAATGAGAAGGCTAAAAAGACTCAAGGTGATGTGTGGATCACGGGGTGTTCCTTTAGGAAAGAGCAAGGGTGGAGCAGCTTTTCCAGGGATGGGTACCGGTCTGATCTCCCTGGCTATTTTCATTCCGCTGGCAGCAATGAGGAGGATGGAGCCAGGCTCTGCTCACTGGCCCCCAGTGACAGAACAAGGGGCAGTGGGTGTGAGCTGGAGTAGAGGAGGTTCCACATGAGTGTGAGAAGGACCTTCTTCCCAGTGAGGGTGCCAGAGCCCTGGCAGGGGCTGCCCGGGGGTGTTGTGGAGTCTCCTTCTTTGGAGACACTTCAAACCCACCTGGATGTGTTCCTGTGTGATTGGACCTAGGGGATCCTGCTGTGTCAGGGGGACTGGACCTGGATGATCTTTCAAGATCCCTTCCAATCCCTGATGTTCTGTGATTCTGTGAACAGCTGGTGCTTTGGGGAGAGGAGGAGAAACGCTCCTTCCTTTTGGCTCCTGGTTGTGAGTTGTTGTGGCCAACAGTGGCAAAAAGGCAGCGGAAGAGCAGCCGCAGTGTGGTGAGGGGGCAGCGTTGCTGGTCTGGCAGTCGCCCGTGCACTTTACATTAGAAGTCCACGAGCTGCACAGAAGTGCCTCTGAATACTTAACCTGGTGATTAGGGCATTTATCCAGGCGAGCTCGCGACTCCGAGGCAGTGATGAGGGCAGGCAGCTGGGAGGGCGAAGGGCTGGCTGTAATCCCTCCTCCAGGGACCGTTTAAAAATGGTAGATTGAATAATCATTGAAGCAAAATTGGTATCCAGGCTCCTCATCCCAATAAATTACAGAGCTAAAAAGTCTCTCATTGGATTAGAGGGAAGGAGCGCGTATGTATTTTGAAGCGTGTCATGAGGAGAGAGGAGAGGGAGCGCTGGGAGAAGGATGCTCTGCGGGAAAGCCTGCAGCCTGAGCACAGAGCATGAGGGGCTGGGAGGGATCTCAGGAGATCACCCAGGGGGATGGGACTGGATGGTCTTTGGAGGTCCCTTCCAATCCCTGGTGACTGGATCTGGGGGATCCTGCTGTGGCAGGGGGATGGGACTGGATGATCTTCTGAGGTCCTTCCAACCCCTAAAGTTCTGTGATTCTATGAATTATTGTCTCCTACCATCTCTGGGGACTTCATACTGTAGGCAGGGAAAGACTTCCGACTCCTCTGGCTCTGAAGAATCATAGGCTGCAGCTCTTGCCTTCAGGAAAAGCAGCCTCTGGTGGATCAGTCAGGGAGAGCTGGAAGCCCGACTGCAAACCCCCTTGGCTAGCACGGAGAGCCCAGTGTGGCTCCACCTGTAAGAGCTAAGCCTCATCTTCCCAAGCAGCGAGGGGTGTGGGCTCAGCTGGGACACTTGTGTCAGCCAGGACCATATGAACTGAGGCGATGGAGAAGTGTTCAAGAACCTCCACCAGTGTGGTCTCCAACACCTCGTTATTTTTGGACGTGGGAGGACAAGCTTTGGACACCCTCTGCTGTCGATGAAGGTTGGTCGTTGGAGGTGCCAGCACCTCAGGAGTAATTTCCAATGACGTCTTGACTAAAATCATGTCCCTCCAGGAAAGCTCGGGCAGAATTCCCTGGTCCTATCACCTGCACTTGGATTTAGTCCCAGAGTCTTCTGCTGGCAGGACCTAAGTGTTGGTGCTAACGTCGGATCTAGTAGTGGCAGTGAGGCAGCTGCCATGGGAGAAGGGACTCCTTCTTCTCAGAAGGCACAAGAGGGCCTCTGAGGCAGAGGTTTTAATTAAAAGCCCCCTCGTTTAGTGGGTTTTACTACCTGTAAAGAATGTTCCTCTCCAGCACATAAGGGCAAAGAAATTCTTCTTTAGACTGTCAGTCATCTTCTCCAGCAGGAGCCAGCAAATTTCCTTCTCGGTCAGGTGTCTCCAAATTCCGTGGAACTGAGCTTCCAGCCCTGTGGTTGGATTTGTGCCCAAGGGTGGTGTTCACTAAACTCCTTTGGGTGGTCAGGCCATGGAATGGATGCCCAGGGCAGTGGTGGATACCGAGGCTGAGGGAGCTGGGGGTGTTTAGCTTGTGGGAGACTCTGGGGGAACCTTCTCTCTCTCTCCAACACCCTGAAGGGAGGTTGGAGTCAGGTGGGGGTTGGGCTCTTCTCCCAGGCAGCCAGTGCCAGGACAAGAGGACAGAGCCTGGAGCTGCCAGGGGAGGGTTAGGCTGGATGTTAGGAAGCCCTTCCTCATGGAAAGGGTGATCAGAGGCTGGACTGGGCTGTCCAGGGCAGTGGGGGAGTCCCCACCCCTGGAGGTGCTGAAGGCCAGCATGGCTGTGGCCCTGAGTGCCCTGGTGTGGCCAATGTGGTGATGTTAGGTGCTGGTCTGGATGAGCTCAGAGGGCTTTGCCAGCCCCAACAAGTCTATGATCCTGCTGTGTCAGGGGATGGGACTGGGATGATCTTTGGAGGTCCCTTCCCATCCCTAATGACTGGATCTAGAGGATCCTGCTCTGGCAGGGGGACTGGACTGGATGGTCTTTTGAAGTCCCTTCCCATCCCTAATGCTCTGTGATTCTGTGAGTGAGGGCAAGGGGAGCCTTCCCTTCCTTGAAGTTTGCTCTTCTACAGTCCAAGAAGAGTCTCCAGTGCGAAGGGCAGGGGTTTGACGCCAGCCGGTTTCACGGAGCCCCGGGTGCGTTCCTGCCCGATGCAGACGATGTGTCTTTCCCCGCTTTCAGTTAGCGCCAACGCCTTGCTGGCGGCGACCGCGAGGGTGCCCACGCCGCCCGCACCGCCGACCCTCGTTGTCAGCACGCAGCAGCGCAGACGCTGTCCTCCTCACCCCGTTGTCGGGCGGTAATTGCCGCAGCCCGCGCGGCGCGCACGCGGAAGCTCCGAAATAATAAAGCTGTCAGCGCGAGCGGCGGTTCTTGACAGGGCTCGCGGAGAGCTGATGGGAGGAGGGGAGCGACGCTCCCCTTGTCACGAAGCAGCAGAACGCCAGCTTCGGGGGCTTCTGTTTGCCCCCAGGTTTATCTTTCGCAATGAACTCCATGATTTATTATTTTTTCAAGGAGATCCGCTTGTTCTCCTCCAGCCTTTCTCCTTCCCTCCCACACCGGCCTCTTAAAATCCATCGGAGGAAAACAATCCTTGATCTAGAGAGCTTCCAGTTCTCTTTGGGGTTTGAAAAGCAAGGCTTTTCTTTTCCTGATGTATTTAATACAAAAATCGGAGGGCGGCTGCTACTTGTGATGCTCCAGAGAAAGCCAGGCTCCGGAGGCTTTGGTGCTGCGCCGCTGCTTGCGAGGGGCGGCAACGCGCCGATGTCTTGTTCTGTAGAGCAACAGCCTCTACATCAAAGAAGGAAGAACCTCAGCACTTGATTGGTTCCTAACTGGGCACCTTGAGCCTTAATGGGCCCAACAGCCGGTGTATTGGGAGGGCTCAGTGATCTTAAAGGTCTTCCCAAACCAAATGACTCTATGTGGGTTGTATCTGGGACCTGAATTGCCTTCACAGAGTCACAGAACCTTAGGGTCTGGAAGGAACCTCGAAAGATTGTCCAGTCCAACCCACCTGCTACAGCAGGATCCCCTAGATCCAGTCATTAGGCTGTGGAAGGGACCTTGAAACATCATCCAGTTCCATCCCCCTGCCAGAGCAGAATCCCCTAGATCCAGTTGCACAGGAACATGACCGGGGGGGTTTGAAATGTCTCCAGAGAAGGAGACTCCACAACCCTCCTGTTCTCTGTCTGGCTTCATCCATAAATGAGATTAACATGAACTTCTGAACGGCCAGTCTCAATCCAGTGTGGCTGGATCTGGGGGATCCTGCTGGGCGGGGGGTTGGACCGGATGATCTTACGAGGTCCCTTCCACAGCCTAATGACTGGACCTAGGGGATCCTGCTCTGGAAGAGGGGTTGGACTGGATGACCTTTCAAGGTCCCTTCCAACCCCTAATGACTGGATCTAGGAGATCCTGCTGTGGCAGGGGGTTGGACTGGATGATCTTACGAGGTCCCTTCCAACCTGCAATGTTCTGGGGTACTGCCTGTGTGCAGGTCACAGAATCACTCTTGTTGGAAAAGGCCCTGGGGACCACAGGACCATTTGCCCTGTGGTCCAAACTATCCCACTGGAGCACATCCAGAGAAATGTGGCAACCAGAACTGAATTCCCAGTCCTGTGAGTCCGTGGCTGTCGTGCAATTCCCCGCGGACGCCACACGCGGCTTTGGGCACGCGTCGCGCCCACCGGACTTTGCAGAACACCCCAGGGAATTGCTGCAATGGGATAATTGAAGAGCCTGACGTGAGGGCTGCTCTTATGACGAGTTATTAGACGGAGTTTTGAGTCAGCAGCAAGTTGATTTAATATCACTCGATCCTGTGAAATTTTCATGGATTTGAAGACGAGGGCAGTGGAGGGGGCAGCCTCGTTATTTCTGCTCCGACACCCGTCGAAACACAGGAGCGCGTTGACGTTGCGGGTTAATTGTTTGGCTCAAGGTGTAATTCACTCCTCGGTGCTGAATTAGCAATTCTTGGGGACATTATTCAGGCCTCAGCAGGGAGGCAGAGCAGTTACACGCCGGGAACCGAAGGCTGAAAGGTTACGTTTTGGAAACAAATGTGCGTGGGAGAGAATCATGGAATCATTGGGGACTGGGAAAGACCATCCAGTCCAGTCCCCCTGCCAGAGCAGGATCCCCTAGATCCGTCACACAGGAACACATCCAGGTGGGTTTGAAATGACTCCAGAGGAGGAGACTCCTCAACCCTTCTCACACTGATGTGGAACCTCCTCTGCTCCAGCTCACACCCACTGCCCCTTGTCCTGTCACTGGGTGCCCCTGAGCAGAGCCTGGCTCCATCCTCCTGACACCCACCCTTC
Organism: Rhinopomastus cyanomelas; assembly: GCA_013400115.1. Taxonomy (NCBI): domain Eukaryota; kingdom Metazoa; phylum Chordata; class Aves; order Bucerotiformes; family Rhinopomastidae; genus Rhinopomastus; species Rhinopomastus cyanomelas. Next base: position 68,749 of record VXBP01006770.1, on the reverse strand, counting down.
ACAAATTGATCAACATCCATGAGGTCACCCCTCAGGCTCCTTTTTCCCAGCACCCTCAGCTTTTCCTCAGCAGGGAGATGCTCCCCTCCCTCCATCATCTCTGTGGCTCTGCACTGGGCTCTCTCCAGCAGCTCCATGTCCTTCTGGAGCTGAGACTGGATCTTGGAGATTCTGCTGTGCAGGGGGACGGAACTGGATGCTCTTTCAAGGTCCCTTCCAGTCCCTAATGTTTCTGTGAGTCCACGAGGGGCCCAGAACTGGTCACAAGTTTCCAGCTGTGGTCTCCCCAGGACTGAGTAGAGCAGGAGGAGAACCTCTCTTGATCTACTAACCATCCCCCTTCCAATCCACCCCAGGGATGCTGCTGGCCATAGGGATCTGCAGACCCTCTAGGGAGGTTCTCCTCAAGTCTCTCTTTCGAGCAGAGGAAACGCAGTGGTTCCCACAGGACCGGGCCGTGTCCCAAGCAGGGCAGACTCAAAGTGCCGGGCGCTGCTGTTCCGGGATTTCCCTCGTCGGCGCCGTGTTGGTCATGAGGTCACCCAGCTGCAGGACCATCTCCACCCTAAGGTATCACTTCTGAAGCCTGACATCCACTGCTCCCCGGGCTCTCTCCCACAGGAGCCAGCGCAGCATCCTCCTCCTCTTCTCCCTCCCCTCTTCTTCTGAAGGACCAGACCCCGAGCCCTCTCCTCTCTTTGCTTCCATTAGCAGCAAGTCCCCCTTGTCCTTTTTAATTTTTAATTACCACTGTCTGTTCACCTTTGTCTTGGCCACGACATCTCCAATTTGAGCAGCGTCGGGAGGTTGGTGCGAACACTCCTCCTTCCAGCCGAGGCGACCGCAGCTCGTTTGGCTGTTAATTACACAGGGAGGGCTGGTGATTTGAGCACGATGTCAGCGCCGAGCCCGCACGCCTGAGCCCGTGAAAGGATTACGACGTAGCCCTGCTTCACGGCTAAGAGGGCTAATGAAAGTACCTCATTTAATCAAACACAATTAATTAAATGAACTTATGATATTAACCCGTCTTTCCGTGCATGTATAATTCATATTAATTGATCTTGCCGCGTCGGCGCCGGCCAATCGGCTCGGCTGCCGCCAGCCCGGGGAAGGGAAGGGGGGACCGTCGGCTTGATGCAAACCGTAATTGATGGGTCGGTGCGTTTTGGGGACGTGGCGAAAGCTTCGTTAATTGTCATAAGGAGCCCGAATTGATCGCGTCTGCGTCAGCGCGAAGATTTAAATGGATTAATGTTTTGCTCCGGAGCGAGCGGCGGCGCGGGGCGGGCGGGCGGCGCTTTCTTTATCGGATTCATTAATGCGGTCTCGGGGGGGAAATAGTGGTGAGGTTGGGTTAAGGCAGAGGAGATCGTTAGGGATGAGTCCGGCCGAGACAGCGCTCCCGCACGGAGCCGGAGCCCTGCCTGCGTCCCCGTGGCCGCTGTCCTGAGACCGAGGGCTCCCTGCTTAATTAAAGCCCCTGTAAAATCGTTAGCGGCTAAACAAACCAGCCCAAAGAGGAAGGAAAAGTCTCCCTTTCCACCTCCCTCACAGCAAGTGCGAGGCAAGCCCGCAGTGGGCTGGGTGCAGGTCCCTGGCCACCAGTGCCGGCCCCAGACAGCTCTCTGGTGGAACCTGTTTGGTGCAAGAGCTGCAGCCAGCTTGCCCTGCGCCTCTGGCCGAGCGGGAGCCGGGCTCTCCTTTGCTTTGGTGGCGCAGGGAGCACCGGGCTCTGCCACGCGTGGCCGTCCCTTTGTCTTCACAAGCGCTGGCTGCACGTGGCTGCTGCTCGTGCTGCGGCGTCACGTCCGGTCCCTCCTTCGACGGCATCGTGTGTCCGTGCGATCTGTCCATTGTTCATGGGGTCATCCCTTTGCATCCCTAGTCACACGGGTTGTCCATTGATACGATCGATCCATTGACAGGATCCATCCATTTATGATTTGTCTAACTATATGATTTATCCATCGCTGTGACTTATCCATCAATATGATTTATCCATCCATATGACTTATTGATTGATGATAAGATTTATCTATTTATACAATTTACCCATTGATATGATTGATCCATTGATACGATCAACCCATTTATGATTTATATGATTGATCCATCAGTATGGTTTATCTAACGGTATGATTTATCCATTGGTAGAGCAGGAGGTCTGTTTATGTGATTGAGCCATTGATATGATTGATCCATTGATACAGTCCATCTACCTATATGGTTTACCCATTGATATGATTGATCCATTGATCACATGATGATTTATCTACCTATATGATTTATCCATTGATACGATTGACCTATTTATGATTTATCTATTTCTGTTATTCATCCACTGATGATATGATTTATCCATTCATATGATTTATCAATTGATATGATTTATTGATATGATTTATCTATTTAGAATTTTTCTATTTATATGATCTATCCATTGATGATATAACTTATCCATTGATGATATGATTTATCCACTGAAATTATTCATCTATTTATACGATTCATCTATGTACATGATTTATCCTCTGACGATACCCTTTACCCATCGATGACTTATCTATTGATATGATTTATCCGCTGATGATCCAATTGCTCTGTTCACGTGATTTAGCCATTGGAATGATTTGACCATTGATCTCACTTATCCCTTGATCTGATTTACGGTACTGGCAGCAGAGCACCGTTTGCCCTCCTTTCTCTGGTTTCTCGTAGCACCGGGTTTGCTCCTCTTTCGACGGGAAGTTCTGAAGGAACAAAGAGAAGAACCGCTGGCAAGTCCCTTGACTTCATTCGTAACCCCCCGATTCCGCTTTTCCTAGCAAAGGGAACGTGACATCTGCTTCTCGTAAACTGGTGCAAACAGAGAACGTGTGAACGTCCCTTCGCAAATGGTTCCTCCTTTTACTGGCTGAATAAAGCAGCTGGACGGTCGTGCTCTGCTGCGGAGCGGGGCTGCCTCGGGAGCGGGACAGCTCCGCTCTCACGAGGGCGCAGCCTGCGCGGCTCGCGCAGCGGTCCCGGTCCCGGTCCCGGCTCCTCTCACCGCTGCCTCACTCCAGGACGGCAGCTCCGGCGCGGCGGTTCCTGCGCCCCGCTCCCCCGGGTGGGCTCCGCTCGGGCGCCGCTCCATGCGATGGCGCTAGCGAGCAGCGAACGTCACCGGGGCTGCGGGAGCGCAGCTCCGGGAACCTCGGGCGAGGCTGCCCCTGGCTGCCCCTGGCTGCCCCTGGCTGCCCCTGGCTGCCCCTGGGTGCCCCTGGGTGCCCCTGGGTGCCCCTGGCTGCCGGGCGCTGGCTCCCGGTTGCCAGGACTTCAGGGCAGCTGTTCCGAGCGCGGTCCCACCCTTCCGAGGCCTTCGCGAGGAAGAGACGAGCTCTGCCACGTGCAGCAGCCTCGGCCACGCAGTCCACGAATGAACTTACTGCGTGTACAAGTTCTGTTTGCTCTTGTCGCTTCGTTTTCTTTATCAGTTTTGATTTTTTTTCCCTTTTTAGTCTTTTCTCTTCTTTCCCCCTCTTTTCTTTTGGTTCCTTTTCCCCTTTCTTTTTATTCTTTTCTTTTTCTTTTGGTTTCTTTCTTTGTTGATGTTAGTAATGTTTTTATTTTTTCATCTTTCTTTTAAAATGGTTTTTCTTTCTATCATATTTTTTTTATTTTAATTTTTTCCTTTTTTCTTTTCATCCTTCATGTTTTTCATTGTTTCCTTTCTTTTTTCTTTATATCTTTTTTTTATATTTTTAAAAAATTATTTTTCCAGTTTTTCTCTTTTCCATGCTTTTGTTCTTTTTTCTTTCTGCTTTTCTTCTTTTTTCCATATTTTTAAAGTTTTTTAATTCTTTCTTTTTCCTCTTTTATTTTCCTTTTTCCTTTTTCCAAGAGGCGCCTGCAGCTTCCCTTCGCTTCCCGAGAGCAAAGGAAACGGGAAATAGGAGCGAGAAAAGGCCCCGCTGAAACCAGAGCCCGGTCTGCTGTCCCCACGCCATGGGCCGCAGCACCAAGACACTGCCTGCCAGCAGCTCATGCCCCAGCGGGCTGGCACCGAGCTCCTCAGCTCTGCTGCCTCCCCTGGAGACACTTCTCAGTCTGGTTTCCAGAGTCAGAGAGGTGAAAGGGAAAGGATGTGTCTGGCTCGTGCACGAGTGCGTTGGAGGGAGGGAGCGTGTGTGCGTCGCTGGAGCAGAGAGGTCCTGTTGTGTCTCTGGAGCACAGAGGTCCTGTTGCGTCTCTGGAGCACAGAGGTCCTGTTGTGTCTCTGGAGCACAGAGGTCCTGTTGTGATTCTGGAGCAGAGAGGTCCTGTTGTGTCTCTGGAGCAGAGAGGTCCTGTTGCGTCTCTGGAGCACAGAGGTCCTGTTGCGTCACTGGAGCAGAGAGGTCCTGTTGTGTCTCTGGAGCAGAGAGGTCCTGTTGTGTCTCTGGAGCAGAGAGGTCCTGTTGCGTCTCTGGAGCACAGAGGTCCTGGCTTCCCAGCTTCAGCTCGGCGCAGGGGCCGCAGATGTTCCAAGGGTGGGAAGTGACGGTGTCTTTTAGCAGCCCCCCAGGTGCGAGCAGGACGCGGCGGCTCTAAGCGGTTGGTTGTGTCGTGGTTGAGGTTGCGGCTCTTTGCTGATGACAGAACTACGGGGACTGAAGGGCAGGAGAGGGGCCAGAGCTGCTGTTTGAAACCTCTGCGGGGAACCCAGCGGGGCCGGGCAGCTGCTTTGGCAAAACCACGCTGGAAACGAGAGAGATGAGTGTGAAACAAGGAGTGGCCCGGCCAGATCCTCATCAGGTCTCACTGTCAGCTCTGCTCCTGGCTTCGCCGATGCCGGGCGGAGACAGTGGCAATTCTTGATGAACAGCGGGGTCGGAAGAAAAAGCCTTTAGGAGTGACCCAGCCCCTGCGGCCAGTGGGTTGCTTGGGGGTTGTTCTGTCTCTGTGCAACCCCGTGAGGAGCCATGAGCCGGTCCGGCCACCCTCACCTCCAACTCAAGGGTTCTGCCATCAGTAGGTGTCACTGCAGCCAGGCAGAACTGCCAGCGCGCGCCGAAAGGGAGCACCCCCTCACCAGAGAGTGAATCCACCCACGGTGACGTTCCTGTCGTGGTCTGCAGCCTCACACACAGAAAGCAAACCCACGCAGCTCCACCAAAGGGTCGTCACTCAGCGAGAACCCCCAGCTCTCCCCCAGCACCCACCCTGCAGAGGGCAATTCGCAGGTCGGGTGGCACCAAGACTTCACTTTGCTAAATTGAGACAAGAGCTCCTCGTTTAAAAAGCCAGCAGGGCCACTCGCCTGCAGCGCAGAGGAGCGTGTTGGTCTGTTGGTTTGTGAATGAAACGGCCGCGTCGCCGCAGCGGGAAGTGTTTGTTAATCTCTCGTTTAACTAAGGTCACAACTGGAGTCATCAAAAATACCTGCAACCACAGAATCACCGAGGGAAGGGACCTCGAGAGATCATCTGGTGCCAACCCCCTGCCACAGCAGGATCCCCTGGATCCAGTCATTAGGGATGGGAAGGCACCTTGAAAGATCTTCCAGTCCAATCTCCCTGACACAGCCAGATCCCCTGGATCCTCGAAAAGATCATGTGAGATCTTTCCCCCTCTGGTACTTTGGTGACTTGTGGATTCAGTTCCAAATCTTTTTAACGGCAACACATCGCTTTCTCCTTAATTCCCTGTAACGTGATGTCTGCAGGTGAATTCTAGGGCAGCTGTCGGGCTGTGGATGTTCAGGGGTTATGTTGCTCTTCCGTGAGTAAATGCTTCAGTGCCCAGGGTTTTCCTGATGACTGCCTGGTCATAGCCCCCTTCTCTGGAGACGTTTCAAACACACCTGGCCACGTTCCTGTGCGACTGGTTCTAGGACATCCTTCTGTGTCAGGGAGGTTGGACTGGAAGATCTCTCAAGGTCCCTTCCAATCCCTAATGACTGGATCTAGGGGACCCTGCTGTGGCAGGGGGACTGGACAGGATGATCTGCCGAGGTCCCTTCCAATCCCTAATGACTGGATCTAGGGGCTCCTGCTGTGGCAGGGGGACTGGACTGACCAACCCTAGGAGGTCCTTCCCAGTCCCCGATGCTACGCGGTTCCATGCTCGCGCTGGCTCGCGGTCTGCGGCGGCTCTGCGGCTGCCCCAGCCCCGCTGAAGTTTGTCTGTGTTAATGTTCCCAGCCATCATACCTGAAGCAAAAGAGAAAGTGAGATGAAGGAGATTAGTTCCGTGTCTAAAAATTGGTTATCTGCAGCGTCTCATGAAACCCGCCCCGAAGGGAAACTTCCCGGATAGTTTTCTTGGTCGTTGACGCGAGCCGGGCGGAATCATATTTGTGGCTCTGTCACGTTCCTTTAGCGGGGCGTGCTGAGTAACGCGAACAGGTGCCCCTCGTATCGATCCGCTATCACGGCGAGGAGCTATTATTAGATTTTGAAGGGGAAAGAGTAAGGGCTGAGAAATGAAGAGGAGAAAGCGGGACAGGTTATTGATGACGGTAATAACTGCGCTCACTGGTCTCCAAACACCGGAGCGGTAAAGTTGACCAGATGAGGAGATCAGCAGAGATATGTTGAAGGGAAAAGACAACATGAAGAAGTATGGAGCAGAGCTTCTTACCTGGCAGAGTTATTAAAGTTCATTGAAGGAAGATGAACTGTTTCAATATGTTAAACACTTGAGGCTGTTAAAGAGAGAGCTGCTGTCACGGGCAGAGGCATCGCTCAGGAGCTGGGCTCCTTCCTCCTTCCCCCCTTGCTCCTGCTCCGGGTTCCATGATTTTTTAATCTGAGCTGGTTCCTGACCCTGTGCAGCTCCGTGCACCGAAAGCCACGCAGGAGCCAACCAGCCAACAAAGGGAGAGGGGCAGCTGGCTCCTTCCAATGGGACCTGCAGCTCCTCTGATCCGCAAGATGACTTCCCGCTACGCGACAGCAAAGGGTTAATCCTCATGAACCAACGTGTCGTGTCGGGAGAGACTCTCTGTGAAGATCACAGCCTGGAGCTACCTGCACCTGTGGAGGAGGAGGTCTTCTTCAGCTCCGGCTTTATTCTGCAAAACCACTGCCGTGACCTCATGGATGTCGATAAATGTGTGAAGGGAGGGAGCCAGGCTCTGCTCAGGGGCATCTCATGATGGAACAAGGGGCAGCCAGTGGGAGCTGGAGCAGAGGAGGTTCCCCATCAGTCTGAGAAGGACCTTCTTCCCGGTGAGGGTGACAGAGCCCTGGCAGGGGCTGCCCACGGGGGTTGTGGAGTCTCCTCTGGAGGCATTTCAAATCCTCCTGAACATGTTCCTGTGCGACTGGATCTGGGTGATCCAGCTATGGCAGAGGGTGGGACTGGATGATCTTCTGAAGTCACTTCCAATCCCTAATGACTGGATCCGGGGGATCCTGCTGTTGGCAGATGGATGGGACTGGATGATCTTAGGAGGTCCCTTCCAGCCCCTAATGTTCTGTGGCTCTGTGACTTGTGCTGTTGGAGGTCCTGGCACCATGCTGAGGTGCCAAGGATGCTGAGCCTGGTGCCGCTCGGTGGGTGAGGAGCCGCTCCAGCAGCAGAGACTCAACACATAGCCCACGCGACCCAGGACACGCTGCTCGCACCCCAACGCGGACGCCACCGTGATTCATTTGGGTGGTAATAAAAGGCAGAGGTGTACTTCTGCCTCCTCCTCGATAGGGAGAAGGGCCCTAAATTAGAGACAGTGACTCTCAACAGTGAATTTTGCTGGAGGGTTGGAGCTCCACCAGGGGAGGGTCAGACTGGCCATCAGGAAGAAATTCCTCCTGGAGAGAGTGGTCAGGCACTGGACTGGGCTGCCCAGGGTGGGAGCTGAGTCCCCATCCCTGGATGAGTTTAAAAGTCACTTAGAAGTGTTGTTGGGGGAAGTGGTTTAGGGGTGACCTTGTAGAGTGGGGCTTATGGTTGGACTCGATGATCCTGGGGGTCTTTTCCTACCTGAATGATTCCATGATTCTATGGTCTCTGCAGTGTCCTCTCACAGGCTCATCTCATGGTTTTCTTCGTTGGCTGGATCACAAACAGGGTGACCAGCAGGAGCAGGGAGGTGATGGTCCCCCTGTGCTCTGCACTCATGAGACCACACCTGGAGGACTGGGTCCAGTTTTGGGTGCCACAGGATCAGAAGGACACTGAGGGGCTGGAGCGGGGCCATGAGGCTGGGGACAGCAGCTGATGAGGAAACTGGGGTTATTGAGTCTAGAGGAGAGGAGGCTGAGAGGAGACCACCTGGCTCTCCACAGCTACCTACAAGGAGGTTGTAGCCAGGCTGCTGCTGGTCTCTTCTCCCAAGTTACTAATGATGGGATGAGGAGAGATGGCCTCAAGTTGTGTCAAGGGAGGTTTGGAATGGACCTGAGAAAGGAGTTCTTTGCTGAGAGAGTGGTTGGGCATTGGAAGAGGCTGCCCAGGGAGGTGCAGGAGTCCCCAGCCCTGGAGGGGTTTGGAACATGAGGAGCTGGAGCACTGGAGGCCATGATCTGGGGGTTAGGGAGCTGTTGGGCCCGTGTCTGTGTTGCTGTGACTTCCCTTCCCAGCTCTCACTGTAGGTGGCTGCTCTATTGATCTCCCCACACGAGCAGTCCCTCTGTTTAATTAAGTGGGGCCCAATGAGGCAGCGCGCGGCCCTCTGATGAGCTCGTTCGTCTTCGTTGGATCCTTCGCCGACACGCCGGCTGCCCTGTGACACAGGTTAAGCCGTTGAGTGGCCATTACCTCCTCGTTTACTCTCGCTGCTCGTCCTAACCACCTTCCTGGAGCCCAGCCTGGGTGATTTGTGCCGATTTCATGGGGGCGCCCGGTGGAACGCCCGATGCCTTTCCGCACGGCTGCTCCGCACGGCCTCGCTCGCGCGGCTCCGCCTGTCCAAACGCGGCTGCTCCCTCTCCTTACGGGCTCCGGCGGAGCTACGAGACGCAGAGGTCTCAATTATAAGATGTCATGACACTGCCACACGGTCTTTACAGTCATTTCACAGCATCGCCGGGTGATTATTTCAGGGCGGCTCTGAACCGTGACTGCAGGGATTCGCGGCCCTCGGTGCTCTGGGTGGCACAAACCGCCGGGACAGAGATGCCGGCACCGTTAGGCAAGAGCTCCGCGTGCAGAGAGGGGAGCGCAGGCCCTCTCCAAGCCCCTATGAGAAGCTGGCGATGAAAGGGAGGCAGGGGGAGGGATGGTCACGGAGTCGCAGCACATGAGGGACTGGAAGGGACCTCAAGAGATCACCCAGTCCAGTCCCCCAGCCGCAGCAGGATCCCCTAGATCCAGTCACACAGGAACCTGGCCAGGTGGGTTTTGAACATCTAAAGGAGACTTTCAAATGCTCAGAGGGCTGGAGCACCTCCTCTGTGAGGACAGGCTGAGCACGGTGGAGTTGTTCAGCCTGGAGAAGAGGAGGCTCCCAGCTTCTAGCAGCTTTCCAATCTCTGAAAGGGGCTACAGGAAAGCTGGGGGAGGGCTTTTGATAGGGGTGGTAGCAAGAGGACAAGGGGAAAGGGTTCCAGACTTGCAGAGGGGAGACTGGGGTTGGCCATGAGGAACCAATTCTTTGCTGTGAGGGTGCTGAGATGCTGGAACAGGCTGCCAAAGGCAACCACCTTCCTTCCTTCCTTGGTCTTCCTTCCCTTTTTCCTTCCATTCCTTCCCAGACTTTCTTTCCCCTTCCTCACAGCCTCCCCACCCTGAGGCATCTCCTGACCTTTTCGTACCTTTGGTTACACCAGGATCTTCCCTGCTCCTTGTTTTCAGGCAGCAAGAGGTGTCACCGCCGAGCGAAGCAAAAACAAACCAAAGACTGATTGCGTCAGCGACCGGCAGCACCAGGAACAAGGTTGACAGCGGCTGTTAAACGGCATCACAGAGCACAAGCCCTTGTGTCCTCTCACCTCCCCTTGTGCAGCTCTGCTGTGAAGTACTAGCCACCTGTTGCCAGCACAAACGGTCTCTTGTTGGGACCCTATTGCCATCTACTCTCAGCCACCACCGATAATGTCACCTAGGGAAATGCAGTGAAGTGTAACCAGGGCAGGGCAGGGTCTGGCATCTGGGCAAGAACAACCCCAGGTACCAGTACAGGCTGGGGACTGAGCTGCTGGGCAGCAGCGCAGGAGAAAGGGACCTGGGGTCCTGGTGGCCAGCAGGATGGCCAGGAGCCGCCAGTGTCGCCCTCCTGTGGCCAAGAGGGCCAACAGCATCCTGGGGTGGATCAGAACGGGGGGGAGGGTGGTTAGCAGATGGAGAGAGGCTCTTCTGCCCCTCTGCTCTGCAGTAGGGAGACCACATCTGGAGTGTTGTGTCCAGTCCTGGGCCCCTCAGTTCAGGAAGGACACAGAGCTGCTGGGGAGTGTCCAGTGTAGAGCAACGAGGATGATGAAGGGAGTGGAGCATCTCCCTGCTGAGGAAAGGCTGAGGGAGCTGGGGCTCTTGAGGTGGGAGAAAAGGAGACTGAGGGGTGACCTCATTAATGTCTCTAAATATGTGAGAGGTGGGTGTGAGGAGGATGGAGCCGGGCTCTGCTCAGTGTCATCCGGTGACAGGACAAGGAGCACCGGGTGTGAGCTGGAACAGAGGAGGTTCCATACAAATATGGGAAGGACCTTCTTCCCAGGGAGGGTGCCAGAGCCCTGGAAGGGGCTGCCCAGGGGTGTTGTGGAGGCTCCTTCTGTGGAAATGAACACCCGGGGAGTTCCCCCTGGTTCTGCTGCGACCAGGTGAACTTCCAACCAAAGCCGAGACACAAACCCTGACACCGCTTCAAACCCAGCAGAGAGACGTTCAGCTTCTCCAGGGCGCCGCCACGACCCACGCGGATTCCAGGTCAGGTGAGAAATCACCCCTCGAGGTCCTTTTTCCGTTGGCAGACAAACTGACCAAATTGAAAACGGGAACATTCACTGAATTTACTCAGGGAGCCTGAAGGTCAGCAACCAGCCGCCACGAAAGGCGCTGGACTCCGTGGCCGAGCTCACGCGCTCCGCATCAACATGCAGCTGCAGTTCGGCTCCACAGGAACCACAACCTGGCGGGTAATCACGACATCAGAACTGGGAGGCGCTGCCTGTCCCTTCAGGGCACAGATCGTCCTTTTTAATGAGGAAACCTTTCAGGGCAGGAGTAAGAAATATGAGGGGGGGTTCAGGAGTGGGAGACTTGTATGAAAACCCCCAGTGGGCAACTTGTGCAGATGTTTGGTTTCCTTCTGCGCAGCCAGTGCGGGGTCGGGACTGACCTGTGGGCGGGCGGGGAAGGAGAAAGGGACCAGGGGGTCCTGGTGGCCAGTGGAATGGCCCGAGCCAGCAGTGTCGCCCTCCTGTGACCAAGAGGGGCAACAGCAACGTGGGGTAAGGAAAGCAGCAGCTGTTTGAGGCCCAGACGTTGCAGCAGGGAGAAAGCAGCTGGAACAACGGGGTCACAGTTGTGTTTTCCAGGCTTGTTCGGTGTGAGGCAATTAATATCTCGTGCAATTAATATGATTATTTAAACAAGACTTAACATGAATATAGCTGTCGTTACATGATCCATCATCTTAATACAATTATCATTACATGATCCATCATCTTAATACAATTATTATCATCTAATCAATAATATTAATATAATAATTATATTACAGATCCTGTTAATGTAGTTGTCATCTTACAATTGCTAACATTAATATAAGTATTATTTCATTATTGGTAGCACTAACATAATTATAATCATAGTGTCAATAATATTAATATTAATATAATATTACAGATATTAATACAGTTGTCATTTTCTTATAAACAATGTTAATATAAGTAGTATATTATTGATATTAACATAATAATCATACTATTATATAAATTATTATAGTACAGATAATACTAATTTAATGTACAATTATCATGAAAATATAGATAATACTAACTTAATTATAATATTTTAATATTAGCTCTGGAGGCATTTTAAAAATATCCACCTGGCCATGTCCCTGTGTGACTGGATCTAGGGGATCCTGCTGGGGCAGGGGGATGGGGCTGGACGATCTTTGGAGGTCCTTTCCCATCCCTGATGTTCTCTGAGTCTGTGCTTCTGTTAGTGTCCATCAGAAGAATCACAGAACATTAGGGATGGGAAGGGACCTCCAAAGATCATCCAGTCCAATCTCCCTGCCACAGCAGGATCACCCAGACCAAGGAACACATTCAGATGGGGCTTGAACATCTCCAGTGAAGGAGACTCCACAGCCTCCCTGGGCAGCCTGTTCCAGTGCTGTCACCCTCATTGGGAAGAAGTGCCTTCTCAGGCTGATGTGGAACCTCCTATGTTCCAGCTTACAACCATTGTCCCTCGTCCTATCGCTGGATTGCTGGTGGGGTCCTGCGTCCCGAAGGCAGCGCGATGTCCAGGAGAAGCCACCTTGTCTGCTGCCCAGGCACAAGGCCCTCCGGCCGGGGAGACCCAGGCGCGGATTCCAGCGAGCAGCAGCCAGGGCTTCGCTTAGCGCCTTCGCTGGGCCTCCCCCCGCCTGGCAGCGCTGCTGTGGTCTTTACGGAGTGCGGCGGAGGTGCACTTCCACTGGAGTTAATGGATTTATCAAATACCTTATTTCATGCCTTCTGCTTTTGATTTATGAATTTTGATCCCGGAGACAAGGACCCTGTGAGTATTGATTGTGGAAAATGTCAGCCCAACAGAAGTTAATTTCGCCCGTACATGTGGAAGCCTGCGACTCCCTGACAGCGCTGTCTGCGCGGAGCCGGCTGTCACCCAGCCCACGCGGCACCGTGGCAGCTGGCCCCTCGGCCCCACGGGGCGCCGCGCGGCAGCCGCCCTCGGCCGTGGGGCCTGGCGGCGGCTCCGGGGGAAGGGGTGCACGGGGTCGGGTCGGGGAGGCGGGTGCGGGCCCTCTGCGGTCCCCGCGCGTGGCGGCGAGGCGCCTGGCGGGATAATGGAATGTCACCCTGTCCGCAGCGCCGCTGATTGGCGACACTTCATCTATCGATCGGCTCCCGCTGTAAATTGTGAGGCTTTTTCTTCTGGAAGTGCCAGAGTCAGAGTGTCACTTACACAGGCGGGTGCTGGAGCGGGAGCTGGGGTGGTTGGGATTTGCTCCTCCTCGTAGCTCTCGCGCTTGAGACGTAGCCAAAATGTGGGGCTGCTTCAGCTGGATGCATCTGTGATCTCAGAACACAGCGCTGCAGAGGCTTCATCCGTGTGCCGGGGGATCGGGCTGGGTGATCTTCCGAGGTCCCTTCCAACCCCTAATGACCAGATATAGGGGATCCTGCTGTGACAGGGGATTGGGACTGGATGGTCTTTCGAGGTCCCTTCCAACCCCTAATGACCAGATATAGGGGATCCTGCTGTGACAGGGGATTGGGACTGGATGGTCTTTCGAGGTCCCTTCCAACCCCTAATGGGTTGGATTATGTGATCTTAAACCCATCCTAAGGGAAGGGATGTCTTGTTCATCCGGGTGTTGAGTGCAAGAAATGCCTACCAGAATCACAGACCATTGCAGATGGGAAGGGACTTCAAAAGATCATCCAGTCCAGTCCCCCACCCACAGCAGGATCCCCTAGATCCAGTCACACAGGAACAGTCCAGGAGGGTTTGAAACGTCTCCAGAGAAGGAGACTCCACAACCCCCCAGGCAGCCCCAGAGGGGAACCTCCTCTGTTCCAGTTCACACCCGCTGCCCCTTGTCCTATCACTGGGTGCTCCTGAGCAGAGCCTGGCTCCATCCTCCTGACACCCATCCTTCACATCTTTATCAACACTAATGAGGTCACCCCTCAGTCTCCTTTCTCCAAGCTCAGGACCCCGTCTGTCTCACTGGAAGATCCCTTCCCTCTGTGAAGCAGGCAGCAGCAAGGACACCAAGGTACACCAGTTTACAGGGTAGGTCTGGTTCTCACCCGCGCTTTTTGCTTCCCCCGGTAGAGAAAAGCGCCGACACGTGCGGGCAGATGCCAGCACAGAAACCTGCTGCCTCCCAGAGCATCTCCTGCGGCTCCGCAGGGCTCCCTTCCCAGGCAGCTTCTCGGAAGCGAAGAGCGGCCTCGGAGGCGCCTGGTGCTGCCGCCGCTCAGAGGGAGCTGGGAGCACGTGGAGACGGGAGAGGGAAGAGCCTGGGATCCTCTCTGGGGGCGGAGTGTGGTTTGGGGTGGGACAGCAGGTTCAGCCTCCAATGGAGCGTTGGCTTCAAAAATTCAGCTCCCTTTGAAGGATTAAAAAGAAAGAGTTTTCATTAAAAATAAACGCTGTGTTAATTAATCTATATGGTAGTAAATCTGTAATTGGCAATTTGCATTAAGTACAGGTAGCAATGCTACTATAATATTATAAATACAGTAGTGACAATTAGTACATATAGGAAACAGTGAAAGACAGTAACATGTAAAGATCAGATAGAAAATAGTACATATAGAATAGTAAAAATATGTGCTACATACAGGAAACAGTAAATATTAATGTACAGTTAATAAAAACATCATTTACTGGAAACATTTATAACATTTATATAGTATATAAGTAAAATATAAAAAATAGTGAACGTACAGTACGGATGTATTAATATAAAATTGTAGATATACAATATTTATATAAAGTTACTATTATATATTTAGAATTCTATGTAAATGTTTATTAAAATATAATAGACAAGTAAATATGACTATATAGTAGTCAATATGTAATATTAATATATAATAAGTTTCTATATATAATTCTATATGAATTTATATTAAAATAGATAAGTAAGTACAGATAATTGTAAATATGCAATAGTAAATATTACTGTTAATAAATCTCATTTATAGAAACTATAATATATTTTTATATATTATTACAATTAGTTACTGTACTACTGTCACTATATAAGTACTATCTATTGCTGTGATCTATTAATACATATGACAGCATATTAATATCAAGTATGTAGTAATATATAGTATATGACAACATATTAGTGTGTAGCAGTAAATAGTACCTGTCCCCTGTACACGCAGTAGTAATTGCACAACCAGAACTAGCAAGCACGAAGCTCCACGTGCCCGTTGCGCAGACCACACCACACGATGTTGAAATCCCACTCTTGTTTTGCTGTTTAAGAGTGCAAAGAATGATTCAATGATTACAATTCTCTGTGCTTTCCTTCAGAGCAGCCTGATGATGCCCAACCCAACGCACGCCGTGCAGTGCTCCAGGGGTCTGGCTCCATCTCTCCTGCGGCAGGGGCCCGGCAGGAGCGGAAGGTCTAGGAGGGCTGCTCGTGTGCCCGGGGGAGACGCTGCGCTGAGCCAAGCCTCAAGGTGAGCGTGCGGGGTTTGAGCAGCACCACCTCCTCCTCCTTTGGTTTTACACTTCTCAATGTGATGTTCACGAGAGGGAAGCTGTGGGGAAAGCCCATTGCTAGCAAGATGTGTCTTAGTTACCCCAGCAGCAGTGTCTCAAAGATGTGCAAGTACAAGCTGAGCAGCAGCATCTCCAAGCGGTACCAGTGTTAGCTCTGTTTCACATCCACTTCACAGGACAGTCAGGATGGAATTATTCCGGCTCCTCAGGTTCCCTGTGATGTTTTTTATGCCAGTCTGGATCAAACTCTGGGGAGTCTCCTTCTCTGGAGACATTTCAAACCCACCCGGCCATGTTCCTGTGTGAGCTGGTCTAGGGGATCCTGCTGTGGCAGTGGGATGGGACTAGATGAGCTATGGAGGTCCCTTCCAGTCCCTAATGACTGGACCTAGGGGATCCTGCTGTGGCAGTGGGATGGGACTAGGTGACCTTTCGAGGTCCCTCCCGATCCCTAACATTCGGTGACCCTGCTCTCCCCAGTGCAGGGCTGGTGTTCCCGGTTGGACCGCCGAGCCCTGGCAACAGGCTCCGGCTCCCCAGCACAAAGCCGTGTTGTCCGCCCGGCTCGCGGCGCCTTCTCGCCTTGCCCTCGACGCTGGCGCGGCGGCTTTGGTTAACAAGCCCCACCAGCTGGCAGGATCGGCGCAGCCCTAATTGCCCATGAATGGAGGGGGAGCGGGGAAGAAGTAACACGGATAACAAGCGGAGGGCGAGCGCGGCTCTGTAAACAAGCAGCATATTTTCCTTCCCCTCCGCGGAGCGAGCTTTTGTGGCTGCAGGCGGTGTCTGCCGCAGCCTGCCTCCTAATCCAGATCGCAAACAGCTTCCAGATGCCCGAGTCCCCACCGCTCTTCTGGCATCCCTGCCCTTCACAGATGCCTCTCTGTCAGGGGGGTCTCTCAGTAAAATCGGGTGTATTTTACTAATCATTCATTTCCAATCTTCCTGAAGGGGAACTTTTATTAATAAACCTCTTTTCATCTGTCTCTTTGATTAGGAAGAAGATAATCGCTTAGTCATGTGAAAGGGGGGAGAGAGAAAAGAGTGCTGGGGGGTCGCCCTTTTTTTGACGTGTGCTCGAGTGGAAGGAAACAAATAAAAACCGCCGGACAATGCCGGTGCTAAATGGTTCCAGTCGAGCCGGGGTGCTGGAGGGGACTCTGAATAGCAGCCGCGGCGGCTGGGCTGGCCTCCCGAGGCAAGCAGAACTAATTCCCCTGATCCCCTCCAGTCCGCCGGCAGCGGGGCCTGGCCGCCGCGGGCCAGCAGGTGCGTCGGCAGCGGGAGACGGGCACGGACCCATCACCCAGCCCTCCAGGAGGGGCGGCTTGGGGCAGGGAGCACAGCTCTCACTGCAGGTTGTAGAGTCAGTGGATCCCGCTCTGGCCAGGGGGATTGGACTGGATGATCTTTCGAGGCCCCTTCCAGTCCCCAATGACCGAATCTAGGGGATCCAGCTCTGGCCATGAGGATTGGACTGGATGATCCTTTGAGGTCCCTTCCAAACCCTAATGACTGGATCTAGGGGATCCAGCTCTGGCCATGAGGATTGGACTGGATGATCCTTTGAGGTCCCTTCCAAACCCTAATGACTGGATCTAGGGGATCCAGCTCTGGCCATGAGGATTGGACTGGATGATCCTTTGAGGTCCCTTCCAAACCCTAATGACTGGATCTAGGGGATCCAGCTCTGGCCATGAGGATTGGACTGGATGATCCTTTGAGGTCCCTTCCAAACCCTAATGACTGGATCTAGGGGATCCAGCTCTGGCCATGAGGATTGGACTGGATGATCCTTTGAGGTCCCTTCCAAACCCTAATGACTGGATCTAGGGGATCCAGCTCTGGCCATGAGGATTGGACTGGATGATCCTTTGAGGTCCCTTCCAAACCCTAATGACTGGATCTAGGGGATCCAGCTCTGGCCATGAGGATTGGACTGGATGATCCTTTGAGGTCCCTTCCAAACCCTAATGACTGGATCTAGGGGATCCAGCTCTGGCCATGAGGATTGGACTGGATGATCCTTTGAGGTCCCTTCCAAACCCTAATGACTGGATCTAGGGGATCCTGCTGTGGTAGGGGGATTGGACTGGATGATCTTTGAAGGTGCCTTCCAATCCCTAATGTTCTGTGATTGTGTGACACTGCAGAGATGCTGGTGCTGGGCTCTGCTCACAGGTCATTAGTGACAAAAGCAGAGGGAAGGGCTTCAAACTCCACCAGTGGAGGGTCAGACTGGCCATCAGGAAGAAATTCTTCCCAGAGAGAGTGGTCAGGCCCTGGGACTGGCTGCCCAGGGCAGGGGTTCAGTCCCCATCCCTGGATGAGTTTAAGACACTCAGATGTGGTGTTAGGGGATCTGTTTTAGGGGTGACCTTGTAGAGTAGGGTTGCTGGTTGGACTCCATGATCCCAGAGGTCTTTTCCAACCTGAATGATTCTATAATTGTGTGATCTCTATAATGTCCTTTCAGAGAGCTGTAGAGAGCCATGAGGGCTCCCCTCAGCCTCCTCTTCCTCAAACTGACCAGCCCCAACTCTCTCCATCTCTCCCCATCACATTGATTCTCCAGGCCCTTCCCCAGCTTCATTGCCCTCCTCTGCTCCGGTCCCTTGATGTCTCCCTTGTACTGAGGTGCCCCAAACTGGACCCAGTCCTCAAGGTGCAGCCTCCCCAGTGCTGAGTGCCTGGGACAATCCCCTCCTTCACCCCGTGTCTGTGCCATGACAGATCGTGGTGACGTTTGAGCGACTACGGCTCTTCCGCTGGTGAAGCCCACTGCTGCCAGGACACGGAGCCTGACGCTCTACTCACGACTCAGCTCCTCAGCCGAGTGAACGCAGCGGGCACCGCCTGCGACACACAGGCTGTCGTGGTGTTGGGGTGTTTGTCAAGAGGAGCCCGCAGCCGTTCTCCCACTGTATTCAACCACCAGCCTTCCCACAGCCCCGCTGGTGTCCCAGCAGGCGGCTCCTGCAGCTCTCGCTGCTGAAGTCGAAGGGCATTTTACGGTCAGCGCTGCGCAGAGGTGTCACCACCCTCCACGGCGCTCTCCTGAAGCCCATCCTGCACCGAAATGACCCTCTGGCAGTACGGGCAGCTCTCGGACCTGCAGACTGAGTAACCTCGGCGAGGCCGGCCGTGACTTCTCCAGCACAGCCGGCCCGGAGCTCAGGACCTGTTGCCATCCAAGTCTCTGCTCAGTGCCATCAGGCCACGCTGCCTCTGACTGAAGGCATTTGCCAATTAGATGTAAATTATACGGGTCTCTATATTATGTTTAATTAAAGAATGAGCAAATAGTTGTGACAACTGGCAAGATGGTTATTTTGTGCTATCTCAGGCTCAGCGACAGCTACGACAGGGGCAGGCAATCAGCCGTTGGCTTTAAAAGGAGCAGTTAGAATAAAATGATTAGTTTAATCAATTTAGATCTATTTTCTGAAACAAATGGAAATCCTGGAGTAGCTGCCTCTCTTCAGACAGGAGTGAGAACTTGTAGGAGCAAAAGGAGAGGGCTTTTCAAGCGCCATCCATCCCGTGGTCTTGGAATGAGCGACTTGCTTGATCTCCTGTAATTAGCACTTCTCTCCCCTTTGCCAGGGTGGTTCCCCGCTCTCACAGCACAGCCACGAGTGACTCCGGGGCTTGCAAGGTGTCCCTGGACTTCGCTGAACTGCGCTCTGCAGCCACCTCATCCACTCCGGGTCAGGCAGGGCTCTCCACGAGCGGCGCTTGCAGCAGCCGGGTAAGTGCGGCAGGTCCTACTCATTTCCTGTGACGGTCACCCTGCGCCCCGACAATGCTGGTTGTGGGTGGCACTGCTAAGGGCAGATGTGAGCCCAGCCTGAAAAGGCTTCTCAGAAAGCCCGGCGAAGGCAGGAGGAGTCTTGCCAGGGCTTAGGCTGGGCTAAGTGAACTCTGTGGAATTTGTGAACTTTGTTGTGTTTATTTAGTTTCTCTAATTAAATCATAGACTCAGCACAGAATCACAGACTATTAGGGACTGGAAGGCACCTCCAAAGACCAGCCAGTCCAATCCCCCTGCTGCCACAGCAGGATCCCCTAGATCCAGTCATTAGGGACTGGAAGGGACCTTCAAAGACCATCCAGTCCAGCCCCCTGCCACAGCAGGATCCCCTAGATCCAGTCATTAGGGACTGGAAGGAACCTCCAAAGATCCTCCAGACCAATGCCCCTCAGTGTTCTCAGTGGATTATCAGATATTATCTCCCGGGCAACTGGGAAAGACTTAAGTTCATAATTTTTCTGCTCTGGGACCACAGAAAATTTGATTTCCTCTAATAAGCTGCGATTGATAACCAGAGTGCACAAACAATTAGTCCTCCGCAGCGGCGGAAGATTACGTTTCTGAAAGCCATTTGGACCTCTGGATTTGGAGAACGGAGATAAGAAAGGAATCAGATGGTCGTAGGAACCGCGGCGCTCGGGATCAATAGAAACTTAATAATTTTAAGTACCTCTTATGCTGAAAAATAAAAGCTTCAGAGGCACAGAGCTGCTGGAGAGAGGCCAGTGCAGAGCCACAGAGATGATGGAGGGAGGGGAGCATCTCCCTGCTGAGGGAGCTGGGGCTCTTGAGAAATGGAGGCTGAGGGGTGACCCCATGGGTGTTGATCAGTATGTGAAGGGTGGGTGTCAGGAGGATGGAGCCAGGCTCTGCTCAGGGGCACCCAGTGACAGGACAAGGGGCAGTGGGTGTGAGCTGGGACAGAGGAGGTTCCACATTGCTGTGGCAGGGGGATGATCTTTAGAGATCCCTTCCAGCCCTAATGTTCTGTGATTCTGTGACTCCATCCTTCAGGCAACAAATCTGGTGAAGGGCCTGGAGACTTAATGTTATGAGGAGAGATTGTTTAGCCCTCTGAGCTAATCCAGCCCTGACCAGCACCAAACATCAGCCCAGCGGCCACCCCAGGGCACTAAGGGCCACAGCCAGGCTGCCCTTCAACACCTCCAGGGATGGGGACTCCCCCACTGCCCTGGGCAGGCCAGTCCAGGCTCTGACCACCCTTTCCCTGAGGAAGGGCTTCCTGACATCCAACCTAACCCTCCCCTGGCAGCACCAGGTCCTGCCCTCTTGTCCTGGTGCTGGTTGCTTGGGAGAAGAGCCTGACCCCAACGTGACTGCAACCTCCCTTCAGAGTTGGAGAGAGGGAGAAGGTCCTCCCTGAGTTTCCTCCAGGCTAAACACCCCCAGCTCCCTCAGCCTCTCCCCACCAACCTTTCCCTCCAGGCCCTTCCCCAGCCTTGTTGCTCCACTGGACCTGCTCCAGCCCCTCCATCTTTTTCTTGAAGTGAGGGGCCCAGCACTGCCCCCAGTACTGGAGGGGAGGCCTCCCCAGTGCCCAGTCCAAGGGCAGAATGCCATCCCCAGCCCTGCTGGCCACACTATCGCTGATCGAAGCCAAGATGCCACATAGGCATCCTTCCTTTGCCCGCTCATGTTTGCATTCCAGGCTAACAGTGGGAAAGAGCCAACCCCAAAGCAGTCCTCTTGGGACGTGGTGGCCACTGCAAGCAGTGGGCTCCCTTCCAGTGTGCGGAGCGACCACGGTGTGTGGGTAGCTACACCCAACACGCAGAGGTGTGTAGAGGTTGATCACATCCTTGCAGGGAGGCTGTTAAACCCCAAACTGCACTGGCAAGCGCGTTAAAAATTAGGGAGTCGCCTTCGCTCTCTGCCCAGGCTGCTCCCTCACGTCAGCGCCAGGCTCACTCCGCATCCGCGTGGAATGGATCGGCTTTGGTTCGTAGCCAGGGCTCAGGTACTATTTGGCTCTTAGCGGGGCTAGTATGGAGTTGAGGGAGTGTCAGTCATAAATCATGCTGGCTAATGGACTTCCTAGGAAGAGAGATGCTCTCGTTACGTGGCCGAGAGAAGGGGCCGGAGCTGAATCGGCTTGGTAAGAGGAACACGTGCTGGGTCTGTAACAGGGGCTGAGGAAAGGCAGCAGGGAGAGGAATTACAGAGCTGCACGAAGGCTGCTCTGTGCTGCTGGGAAGGACGGAGCCTGAGGGTGACCCCGTGAATGCTGATCAGTAGGTGAAGGGTGGGTGTGAGGAGGATGGAGCCAGGCTCTGCTCAAGGGCACCCAGTGACAGGACAAGGGGCAGCGGGTGTGAGATGGAACAGAGGAGGTTCCACATGGCTCTGGCAGGGGGTTGGACTGGATGGTCTTTCGAGGTCCCTTCCAGCCCTAAAGTTCTGTGATTCTGTGATCAGTGTGAGAAGGACCTTCTTCATGGTGAGGGTGCCAGAGCCCTGGCTGGGGCTGCCCAGGGGGGTTGTGGAGTCTCCTTGTCTGGAGACATTTCAAACCCACCTGGACGTGCTCCTGTGTGACTGGATCTAGGGGATCCTGCTGTGGAGGGGTTACTGGACTGGATGGTCTTTCGAGGTCCCTTCCAATCCCTAATGTCTTGTGATTCTGCAATATTAAATCACTGAGCCAAGACTTCAGGAGCAGCTACTGGCCGATCTCAGCGCTCAGACCCTCAGTGTCCTGCTCAGGGACCGGAGCAGAAGCGCTTTCACCTTGCAGAGTCCCAGCTGTTTCTGTAGGGAAAAATGCCTGAAGATGACCCCAGCAGCTTGCAAGCTAGAAGCCTACATCCTTGAAGATCCCAACAGTCTACACCCTCGAAGAAGACCTCAAAAGCTTGAACAGTCTCACATCTCGTTCTGGGACCCTGAATGGCTGGAGGTGTGGGTTCACAAACCGCTGGGTGACTCCATTGTTTTGTGGGTTTGATGCATGAGCTGCAGAGCCACAAAGCAGGTTAAATCTTTTGAGTACGGGGAAGGGTTTTGCCAGTGGAGGGATCATCCCTGATTCATTATGAACAGAACCCAAAACAACCTACCTACAGCTGTATTATGTGATCAAAAGATGGCTAAAAATACTACCATGGGAGTAAACCTAAACTCCATCCTCTCGTATGAATTACAGACAGTCCAAGTGTCTGGTGGTTGCAGCTGGGAGATGACAGTGCCAGTGCAGCCCTCTGCCTTCCTGTTGGGACCCCAAACCCAAGGTAAGGGGTGAACTCCAGGCACCGCTAATATCAGTTTTGTCACTAACTTCACAGGCCTAATACCTGAGTAAGTATCAGGCTTGTGAATCCCTGAATGAAGGCAGAAAAGTGATGATGACAATCACAGAACATGAGGGATTTGAAGGGACCTCAAAGGATCATCCAGTCCCATCCCCCTGCCACAGCAGGATCCCCTAGATCCAGTCATTAGGGACTGGAAGGGACCTCAAAGGATCATCCAGTCCCATCCCCCTGCCACAGCAGGATCCCCTAGATCCAGTCATTAGGGACTGGAAGGGACCTCAAAGGATCATCCAGTCCCATCCCCCTGCCAGAGCAGGATCACCTAGCCCAAGTCACACACAGCATATCCAGGTGGGTTTGAAACTTCTCCAGAGAAGGTGTCCTTCTGGAACTGAGGGGCCCAGAGCTGGACACAACAGTCCAGATGTGGCCTCAGCAGGGCACAGCACAGCAGGAGGAGAACCTCTCTCAATCTATGTTTCCTGTGTCTACAGCCGAGCGGTTTGGCTGCGGTTCAGCACAGGAGCACCGTGCGAAGGCAGCCAGCCTCTGGATCCCCACCACCCAAGGACGCCGTTCACACTGCGGAACCTTTGGGATCGTTCCGTATCAGGAGAGGAGAGGAGAGAAGCCAAGAAGCAGCCCAGGCAGTGGGGAGCAAAGCGGACCAGCAGCAGCAGAAGAGAGGGCCACCCGGTGCCCACCGCGCAGAGCCGCCCCGGCCAGCGGCGATTCACTGGTAAGTACTGTTTTGATTGCCACCGACTACGCGTTGCTCTCATCCCCCTGACATTTGTTGTAGAGCGGGATTGATTTTCGTGCTCCGCTATGAAAAGGTCACTTTGATCAATGCGGTGTAATTGGCACTAAATTAGGATCATATCAGGTTATTTTGCTGTTTAATGATGAAATATTAAAGAATCGCACGGGCAGATCGCGGGCGCCAGCCTGCGCTTTCCACCCGCCGCGGTGATGATGTGTGTGCGGGGGAACACGGAGAGAAAGACGCCTCGGGTGCAGACAGTGACTGGGGATGGACTGGAAGAGCAGCCTGGAAGCCTCCCTTGTTTCTTAGGAAAGGCCGAGTTTTACTGGTGATACAGGTTTTAAGCCCAGAAGTTGTTTGCTTCAGCCTCAGTTTGTTTTCAAGAAAGCTGAGTATTCCTTTACCAGCCCTCGGAGAAGCTTCTGTAGTGTGGAGCCAAGGCTGAGACCTTAACCGCGAGGTCTGGACTCCGGCTAGATAACGGACTCACGGAGCACAAAGCTCCATGAGATTTCCTGCGGCACCGGCTGCCTTTAAGAAGCAATTTTCTGATTAGGACTTGTCTAAAGGGTGGGTGCAGGACGCAGCAGGGCCGCTCTCCGAAGGCGGGTGGTGAGAGTGCGGTAGCAACTCTCGTGTTTGGGCACCAGGCTTGACAGGACTGAACTGGGGCTGAAGAGCAGCCTGACTGTGGCTCTTAGTGCCCTGGTCTGGCCACTGTGCTGATGTGGGGTCCTGGGCTGGGCTGGATGAGCTCAGAGGGCTTCTCCAGCCTCAATCATTCTGTGTTTCTGTGCTTGTGAGCCCTACAAGCTCAGCAGCTCCCTGTTTAATGAGGATATATTTAGAACATGAGTTTTGTCAATATTTTTTCAGACTTTGCATCTAAAGTAACGATAAGCATCGTAAGCAGTGTTAATAGTGCATGTTATTTTCTCCACTGTAAATACATGCACTCTCCAATTATTCTGAAATGTTGCTGAACAAGAGCGAGCAGCCCGCGATTAGACTTTTAAATGCAGCTAATGTTGCAAGAAATTTGTTTGAGGCTTTGCTGCCATTAAGTCTGTTTTCCAGCCGCAGCGTGCTGAAGATATTAACCTCGTAAGCACCACACAAATATCACCCTAAAGAGTCATGTCCAGAAGTCACCCTGAAACGAGATGAACCCGGCAAAGTGACCCTGAATCGCAGAGCATTAGCGATGGCAAGGGACCTGGAAAGATCATCCAGTCCAACCCCCTGCCAGAGCAGGATCCCCTAGATCCAGTCATTAGCGATGGGAAGGGACCTCGAAAGATCATCCAGTCCAACCCCCTGCCAGAGCAGGATCCCCTAGATCCAGTCATTAGCGATGGGAAGGGACCTCGAAAGATCATCCAGTCCAACCCCCTGCCACAGCAGGATCCCCTAGATCCAGTCATTAGCGATGGGAAGGGACCTCGAAAGATCATCCAGTCCAACCCCCTGCCAGAGCAGGATCCCCTAGATCCAGTCATTAGCGATGGGAAGGGACCTCGAAAGATCATCCAGTCCAACCCCCTGCCAGAGCAGGATCCCCTAGATCCAGTCATTAGGGATGGGAAGGGACCTGGAAAGATCCAACCCCCTGCCAGAGCAGGATCCCCTAGATCCAGTCATTAGGAACTGGAAGTGACCTCAAAAGATCCAACCCCCTGCCACAGCAGGATCATGTTTTATGTGACACATACTGGGCTGACTTTTTAAACTGCCCTTCAGAGCTGATGCTGTTAGTGACGACTCCGTCTGCTTTACTCCACATCGTGGAGCACTGGCATCTCTCTGCACTTTGTGTGGCCACATCTGCATCTCTTTCTCTTGCTGTTGTAAAGGGTTTCTGACTTCTCAGGGCTCGTTTGCCTTTTAACTAGCAATCAGGCACCTGGCAGTATGAACTTTCCTGTCCAAAGCAGAACAAAAGGGGACTCTTTTCCTTTATTCCTCCCTTCCTCACCCGGATACTGGGGACTGTGCTGTTTGACCACAGCTCCTGCCCCGCTCTGCCCCAGCCGAGTCACCTACAGCAGGTGGATGATGCGTGGCCACGGCTCCGCCCTCACCTGAGCTCAGCAGACCTCCGCTCGAGCTGAACTCGCCGTGATTTACGTGCAGGTCCCTGGTCCCATTTGCCTGGCGCAGGCACCGCGCCGGGGACTGAGCGATGGGCCATGATGTCATTTCTCTCGCGCTGGGCAGCACTCACTGCCGCCGTTAAACGGGTCACTGGGTGAGGTGTGCGCGGCGGCGGCTGTGAGGACATCCATCAGGGCGCAGGCAGGGGCTCTGTGCCCGTCCCCGCTTGGCCCCACGCAGCAGGTTGGGGCAGAGAAACGGCTGCGCAGCCACGTCCGTACTGGGGATGTTAGACACGAACCCCAGTATCGGCTGCAGACGCCCCCTGCACCCCAAAGAGTTGTGGGCAGCAGTGAGGACCCTGCAGCCAAACCAGTGAGCAGCAGTGAGTATCTTAAAGGGGCTTGGTGTGCTGAGGGTGAAAAAGAAGGAGACTGAGGGGTGACCCCATGGATGTGGATCAATATGTGAAGGGTGGGTGTCAGGAGGATGGAGCCAGGCTCTGCTCAGGGGCATCTAATGATAGGACAAGGGGCAGCGGGTGTGAGCTGGAACAGAGGAGGTTCCATGTCAATGTGAGAAGGACCTTCTTCCCAGTGAGGGTGCCAGAGCCCTGGCAGGGGCTGCCCAGGGGGGTTGTGGAGTCTCCTTCTCTGGAGACATTTCAAACCCACCTGGGCATGTTCCTGTGTGACTGGATCTAGGGGATCCTGCTGTGGCAGGGGATGGGACTGGATGGGCTTTCAAGTTGCTGAACTGGGGAGGGAAAGGGCTGGTGTGAGGAGCAGGGGTGAGGTGAGGAGTCAGGGCACAGGGCACAAAGGTGAGCACATCTGATGATTGAGGAATGAGCAGAAGACCCACCAGCAGCACAGCCCTAGAAGGGTCTGAACTCCTGGGATATTCAGCTGATGCATCATCCCTTCATAAGATTCTTATTCCTTCTGATATCAATATACAAACTGTCCCCACTGATTGGTTTGGGGGATTTCCAACTCTTTGTGCTGTCACTGGGTGTCCCTGAGCAGAGCCTGGCTCCATCCTCCTGACACCCACCCTTCACATACTGATCAACACTCACAGGGTCACCCCTCAGGCTCCTTTTTCCCAGCTCCAGAGCCCCAGCTCCCTCAGCCCCTCCTCAGCAGGGAGATGCTCCCCTCCCTCCATCACCTTTGTCGCTCTGCGCTGGGCTCTCTAACAGCTTGTTCTGAGAAGACAGGGCCAGGCTCTGCTCTTGCTGATGTGAACCTTTATGAGTTCCGGGGCTCTTTTGCCACCTAACTCCTACTGAAGCTGTTACCTCTTTGTTTTGACACTCTGGCTGTCTCTTCTACCTTCTGGGTTCAAGGAGATGGATTAAGGGGGAGTTAAAGATTGACTTCCCGGTAAATGAACACTTCAGAAATATCACTTGCACTCCCGACACGGGATCTGGTTACTGCTCTCATAGATAAAATGAAAGGCTCTAACTCCATCTAATGTTCAAACGCTGAGCACCCAGCGGCTGAGCGGCTGCCTGCAAAATATGACGGCTCTGCTGCGGCACAGCCGGCCTGCTCTTAGCGTCACGGTTATCACAGAGCTTTAGGGACTGGAAGGGACCTGGACAGACCATCCAGTCCAATCCCCCCACCACAGCAGGATCCCCTAGATCCAGTCACACAGGAACAGTCCAGGTGGGTTTGATCATCTCCACAAAGCCCTGGGCTCTGGCACCCTCACCGGGAACAAGTTCCTTCTTACTTTAAGGTAGAACCTCCTCTGTTCCAGCTCAGAGCTGCTGCCCCTTGTCCTGCACTGGGTGGTTCTGTGAACACGGGAAGAAGCGCAGCCGAGGCCGCGCAGGCGGAGCTGAGAGCCGCGCACGGACACGCGTGGGCACCCACAGCCCTCTCCCCCCGCCGCACCTCGTGTGGCGTTCGACCACAAATTTGAAAGTCCATGAGCCGCGCGGATATTAACTCCACTTTCTCTGACCCCTCATAAAACAAAAGAAGGATGAGCGTTTGGCTAAAAGGATTCTAATGATGCCTCTGGACTCCTACGTTCACGTAATGACTGGGAGGAAGATTTATACGCCCTGCATAGGTATAATTAGACACCCACAAACCCATTGACCCTGCCGAGGTGAAGCGCTCTTCTGCTTTTTGTTTCAGCAGTAGGATCAATACCCGCACGTTTCACCACTGTGGAGTGAAATTGAGGAAATGAAAATCTGATAATTTTGCTCCCAGTGCAGTCTAGACAGAGGAGAGCAGTTTGAGTCTCTGACAGGAAGATCTATTTCCAGCTTCTCGAAAGGCTCAGTGTCAATTTTGGAACTTCTCTTATTATCGATTTTCAGTTCCCTTAAAAAGGGTGTTTTATTAGAAATATTAGCCCCCGTTACGGCGGCAGCTTACGTCTGTTTCACGGGCTGGTGGACCCGGAGGATCACAGAACGTCAGGGGCTGGAAGGGACCTCGGGAGATCATCACGGTTTAATTGTGGTCAGGATGGTGGGACTCTTCTGCCTGGTGCGGCAGCCCGAAGCCGTGAGCGTCGTCGTGTCTCCTGAACCTGCACGAGTGAGAGCAGGGCTGCGGGTTTGTCTAGGAAATGCAGCAGATGTGAAGAACCCACACGGCTGAATCACCTGCTGAATAAACACAGCTGGTGAGAACCACCATCACAGAACCTGAGAGCCCTCATCGCTCCCTACAGCTCTCTGGAAGGACCCTGCAGAGATGCTGGTGCTGGGCTCTGCTCACAGGTCACTAGTGACAGAAGCAGAGGGAAGGGCTTCAGGCTTCAGCAGGGGAGGGTCAGACTGGCCATCAGGAAGAGATTCTTCCTGGACGGGCTGCCCAGGGTGGGGGCTGAGTCCCCATCCCTGGATGAGTTTAAAAGTCACTCAGATGTGGTGCTGGGGAATCTGGTTTAGGGGTGACCTTGTAGGGTAGGGCTGATGGTTGGACTCACTGATCTCAGGGGTCTTTTCCAACCTGAACGACTCTGTGATGCCTACAGCCTCACGCGCTGCTTTTGCAGTGGGAACTCACCAGGTGCCGACAGCACAGAGTCCTAGGAAAGGTGAATAAGATTTCAGCAGCATCAAACATCCTCATGACCCCCGAAAGACAAAGCAGACTTTTTTATGTACAGACTAAGGAGCTTAGGATTAGAGCAGCACAGATGGTCCAGGTATTAGGCAGAAATTACTCTTTGCACACACACACACACGCGCGCGCGCTCGCGCAGGGCAACGTGTTGTAAGTCAGCTACTAGAGAGAGAACTAAACCACTTTCCGCACCCATCGCGGTGACACGAGTCCGTCCTGGCGCGCTGCCTGACGGAAGGAGAAGCCGAGGAGCAACTCTTCACCCCGCAGTCAGCTCTGCAGGCTTTGCGCGACGTGGGTGTCGCGCCCGGCTTGTGCCACCCCAGAGCCGTTCGCACTGGGAGCCGCCTCTCAGAGCTGCCCCTCGGTTTGTCCCTGCCTCTAGCACGGTCCCGCGAGAGGCAGAGCCTGCGGGTGTTAAACGTGAGCATTTGCCTCTCCCAGAGTCGCAGAGCACCAGGGACTGTCTCATTGGAATGTTCTCCCACGTGTGCAGCCCGCCGCGCAACTTCTGATGGAGAGCAAGGAGTGACAGGTACTTCTTTCTAACCTTTAAGAGTGCTGTGATCTCGGGAGCGAGGAGAGCACTGAGACAGGAAAGTAAGCAAGAAGCAGGACAGGAAGACAGATTGATGATGCAGCTGAGCTGTTTTCATAATTAAAAAAGTAGCAGGGACTGCAGTTTGGGGGCTTCTTGTCCAGACCGAGCTGCACTTTGTGTTTTAGTATGACACACGGAGGTGTAAAGAAACCCTTTTGTCTAGGCTTGTATCTCAATCAAAGAAGCTCAGTTTCTAATGATGTAAATAGCACACTGAGAGGACAAATCCTGCTGGTAAAGGACACTCATTCCCCTTCCTCAGCAGGGAGATGCTCCCCTCCCTCCATCATCCCTGTGGCTCTCTCCAGGAGCTCCGTGTCCTTCTGGAACTGAGGGGCCCAGCACCTGTCACAGGATCCAGGTGGGGTCTCACCAGGGCAGAGTAGAGAGGGAGGAGAACCTCTCTGATCTGCTAACCACCTCCCTTCTGATCCATCACAGGATGCTGTTGGCCCTCTTGGCCACAAGGGCCCATTGCTGGCTCCTGGCCATTCTGCTGGCCACCAGGACCCCCAGGTCCCTTTCTCCTCTGCTGCTCTCCAACAGGTCCTTCCCCAACCTACACTGGTACCTGGAGAAAACTCTGTGCAACAGGTGAATTGGGCACTGAGCACTAAAAGACACTGGATTATTGACGCGGTTTTGTTGTCTTGCAGTGAGACCTGTCAAACCCAGGGCCTTTCTCCTCCACAGCTCTGTCTTCTCACACAGCTGCTTTCATTGTTGAGGCTAAAAACGTGGTTGCTTGTGTTGATCTGCCAGCTGAATGTAGAACAAAGAGCATGAGGATGAGGTCTTGAAATAGTTTGTAGGGCTGTTAGTACCACAGAAGGGTTCCAGATGTTCCCAACCACTGAACTAGGGGGTAACCCACCTCATGCACTGCTCCTGCTGAAGCCTTCTTGGGAGATAACAGTGAACTCCCAGACCCGAAGGGTTACCACAAGGGTCTCTGACACAGCAACAGGTGGGTTTTCACAAATGTTCAGAGAGGGGCATTTTCTTTTCAGCTTGGTCTAGGGGACCCTGCTGTGGCAGGAGGACTGGACTGGATGATCTCTCGAGGTCCCTTCCATCCCTAATGACTGGATCTAGGGGACCCTGCTGTGGCAGGAGGACTGGACTGGATGATCTCTCGAGGTCCCTTCCATCCCTAATGACTGGATCTAGGGGACCCTGCTGTGGCAGGAGGACTGGACTGGATGATCTCTCGAGGTCGCTTCCATCCCTAATGTTCTGTCATTCTCAGGACTTGTTTGTTCTTACTGACCCAGCTGCTCATCCTCAAGTTCACTTGGCTCCTTTCAGTTAGCTATTGGGGACAATGGGGTTGTCTGTACTAGGAGAACTAGAAGAACAAGTCTAGTTGTGACTCGGGTCTCCCTTTTACGAGCTACTTACTGCCTTCACAGCTTCCCCGTCGGGGACACTCTGTGCAGCTCTCAGAAGAGCAGAGAGTTATGGAGGTGCTTACCACAACAATTTTAATATAGCAGGTGAGGATTTATTCCCGGCAAGTGGCTCTCTGTGCAAGTAAAACATGTGTCCTTGAGACTCAAACGAGCAGGACAAACTGGTCTGATGGAACTGGAAAGAACATGCTCCTGCTGGTTGAAGTGTGGCTGGAGAGCAGCCTGGCAGAGAGGGACCCAGGGGTTTTCATTGACAGGCGGCTGATTAGGAGCCAGCAGGGTGCCCAGGTGGCCAAGAAGGCTAGTGGCATCCTGGCCTGGATTAGAAGCTGTGTGTCCAGCAGGAGCAGGGAGGTGACTGTCCCCCTGTGCTCAGCACTGTGGAGGCTGTACCTTGAGGACCGGGTCCTGTTTGGGGCAAGGGAGACGTTGAGGGGCTGGAGTGAGAGCAGAGGAGGGCAACAGAGCTGGGGAAGGGCCTGGAGAATCAGTCTGATGAGACTGAGAGATGAAGAGAGTTGGGGCTGTTTAGTCTGAGGAAGAGGAGGCTGAGGGGAGACCTCATCGCTCTGTACAGCTCTCTGAAAGGACCCTGCAGAGATGCTGGTGCTGGGCTCTGCTCACAGGTCATTGGTGACAGAAGCAGAGAGAAGGGCTTCAGGCTTCAGCAGGGGAGGGTCAGACTGGCCATCAGGAAGAGATTCTTCCTGCAGAGAGTGGTCAGGCCCTGGGATGGGCTGTGCAGGGTGGGGGCTGAGTCCCCATCCCTGGATGAGTTTAGAAGGGGCTGAGATGTGGTGCTGGGGGTTCTGGTTTAGGGGTGACCTTGTAGAGTGGGGTTGATGGTTGG
>VXBP01006770.1:0-32500 GCA_013400115.1 Rhinopomastus cyanomelas | reverse complement strand
GCAGCCGTGGTTACCTGCTAGGTGCTCTTTGTCCAAGGCCACCTGTCAGGGACTTTTGTGAATGCTGGATCCTCTTTGTTCCTTTGATCCTGCTTTGCAGGGCTCACACTGTTCTGCTAATAACAGCTCTGGAGAATGTTTCTTGTTCCCGTGTAACCGCGTTGTGAACAAACCTAAATCTGCGGCTGTAATTTAGATCCAAACACAAGAGGCCTTCATTTGCCTTTACTGTACTTTGTTTTCATTTCAAGGGAAAATGGTCCACGGAAGGAAACGACAAAGAAGCCCCGAAAAAAGAGGGCCCGAAAGCTGCCTATTCAGCTGCAATTTGTTAATGAGCAGGGCAAAGACGGGGGGCCACGAGCAGAGCCATTACCGACCGGGAAAGCACCGCGGATTTTGTGCCGCTGAGATGGTTGTGCAGACAATGAACCTGCTCCCACCACTGGCCAAGGAGGTTCTTTACATCGTTCAGTCGCACACACACTAAGGGTGAAGTGCAGACATGAAATCCACAAGCAAAACACCCCAACCCACAGCACTCTGGCACAGTGGGGTCCCCATCCCTGGAGGGGTCTGAAAACTGAGTGGCTGCAGCACTTGAGCCCGTGGTCTGGGGGTTAGGGAGCTGCTGGGATGAGAGCTGGACCTGATGTTCCTGGAGGTTCTTCCCAGCCAAGATGATTCTATGATTCAGAGTCTGTAGGACGGTCGCAGCCTGTGTTTGTTGTGAACTCTTTAATGGGCACTCACAACACTCTGAGAAGTGAGGACACCTGAACACCTCTGCCAGTGTCAGCCTCTGTGTGTCTGACAGTGAACCAACAGCTTCTGACCGAGCTTCTTCTCTGCCTGAGATCTCCCAGGGTAACTGTGAAGGAATCTGAACACCAGTTTGAACTTGGAACTTACACAGAAGGGGAATTTCTGCGTTTCCACAAGAAGGATCACAACCCCACAGCTCTCAAAACCCGACGCCCCAGACTGGCTGTGACATTTAGTCTCAGTTTCCCAGGTAAGCCAGCAGGTTCCTCAAAGAAGGTGCAGAGCCATTTGGTTTCTGTCCCTCGGTGTCTATTTGTCATTTCCATTTTTTACTGCTTGATAAAGGTGATAGCGAGAGACACTGGGTTTGTGGCCTCAGTTTGGGAGGTTTCTTCCTGCTTGTGGTGTCTGCTGTAGTGTAAAATGTCACCTTCAAAGGTGGCTCAGGAACTGTCCCTGGCATCGAAACCCAAACGGTGCTTGAAGCTGCTTCTTGACGTTTACAGGTTGACACCCGTGATGCGGTCAGCGCTGGCAGGGACTTCTTTTGTTCACAGAATGGTAGGATCCACAATGTCAGGGATCAGAAGGGACCTCGAAGGATCATCTAGTCCATCCCCCTGCCACAGCAGGATCCCCCAGATCCAGTTGCACAGGAACATGGCCAGGTGGGTTTGAAACGTCTCCAGAGGAGACTCCACAGCCCCACTGGACACCCCTTGCCAGGGCTCTGTTACCCTCACTGGGAAGAAGGTCCTTCTCAGACTGATGGGGGACCCCCTCTGCTCCAGCTCACACCCACTGCCCCCTGTCCTGTCACTGGGTGACCCTGAGCAGAGCCTGGCTCCATCCTCCTGACACCCACCCTTCCCATATTGATCAACAGCCATGGGGTCACCCCTCAGGCTCCTTTTCTCCCAGCTCCCTCAGCCTTTCCTCAGCAGGGAGATGCTCCTCTCCCTCCATCATCCCTGTAGCTCTGTGCTGGGCTCTCTGCAGCAGCTCTGTGTCTTTCTGGCACTGAGGGGCCCAGAGCTGGACACAAGATTCCAGATGTGATCTCAGCAGGACAGAGCAGAGGGGCAGGAGAACCTCTAGTAACCACCTCTCTTCTGATCCAACCCAGGATGCCATTGGCCTTCATGGCCACCAGGGCCCACTGCTGGCTCCTGGCCATCCTGCTGGCCACCAGGACCCCCAGGTCGCTTTCTCCTGCTCTGCTCTCCCACAGGTCAGTCCCCACCTGTCCTGGTGCCAGCTCAGACGGGAGCTCTGTCCTCTTCTCAGTGCTGGCGCTCGGTCTCCCTCTCAGTTCTCCTCCTCGGTCGCTGAGGAAGCGGTAACGGCGCCTTGTTACAAAAGCACTAATATCTCCTTAGTTTCTCATTAGGAAAACTTACAAAGCAATTTCATTTTGTTTGTTAAAAAGGACTTGTAGTAATAGGTGAGAAGTTTGCCAACACTTCCTCTCATTTAAAAGAATTAATGGGGCTGAAAGACAAAATATTTCCATAAGCTAGGACATCCATGTCACATCCACATGAAGAACCCTTCCGTCTCTGTCCTCAAGCAAACCGCTAGTGCAGGGCCTTCCAAACACCATCGGTGCTGAGATCCCCATGAAGAAGAAACTCAGCTGTCAGGGGCAGTGGCAATTCTGCAGCTGGAGCCACCGGCACTGGGGGGACTATGACCTGCAGGAGGGGAGGGACCCACGCTGGAGCTCATGTAGGGCTGTCTCCAGAGGGAAGGACATGCAGCAGTACTGGAAGACAGTGAGAAGTCCTCCCTGTGAGGAGGCAGGAGTGATACTAAAAATGTGCAGAGACAGATGAGGTCTCCCCTCAGCCTCCTTTCCTCCCGACTAATGAAACTTTTCCTTCAGCTGCTCCTCCAAGACTTCTGACCTAGAGTCTCCTCTTCTCCAGGCTGAACACCCCCAGCTCCCTCAGCCTCTCCTCAGCAGTCTTTCCCTCCCATCCCTTCCCCAGCCTCGTTGCTCCTCTGGACCCGCTCCAGCCCCTCAGTCTCTTCCTTGTAGTGTGGGGCTCCAAACTGAACCCAGTACTGGAGGGGAGGCCTCCCCAGTGCCCAGTACAGGGGGGTGAACACTTCCCTACTCCTGCTGGCCACACTGCTTCCGATACAAGCCAGGATGCTGTTGGCCTTCTTGGCCACCCTGCTGCCTCCTGTCCTCTCAGCCGTTAACCAGACTCTCTACCTCCAGGTCCTTTTCTGTCAACATTTCCAACCACTCTTCCCAAAGCTCGTAGCGTTGCAGGGGGTTGCTGTGACCCCGGCACAACTGTCACCCTGCTTTCCCTCGCTGCAGACTCCAGTGATCCAAAGACATCTTCTGGCTCTGAAAGCCTCCTGCGTTCGGTTTTACCCAAAATACCAACTTTCTGCTGCCACTAGAGGGATCTGGCAGCCAGCTGGCTCCGCTCTCCTCTCTTCTGTCCCAAAATGGGAGCATCCTTCCCCCAGCACTAGGCTTTCTTCCTGTCCCTTGTCTCGTGTGTCTGTCGTGTTCTCTCTCCAGTCTGAACACACAACAGCTGCTTGTGTTTTTGTTTCATGGAGCTGAGAAACTTTAGTGCTAAACGATGCTCAGTCATCAAGTATTAATTCTTATAGAGTCACAGAATGGCTCTGGTTGGAAAAGACCTCTGGGATCATCAAGTGCAACCATCAACCCTACTCCACAAGGCCACCCCTAAACCAGACACCCCAACACCACATCTAAGCGACTTTTCAGCCCAAGGAGGATGCAGACAGACTGGAGCGTGTCCAGAGCAGGGCCACTAAAATGATCAAGGGAGTGGAGCAGCTCTTTATGAGGACAGGCTGAAAGCGTTGGGGCTGCTCAGCCTGCAGAAAAGAAGGTTCTGGGAGGACCTTCTTCTGACCTTCCTGTACCTGAGGGGGGCCAACATGAAGGCAGGGGAAGGGCTTTCCAAGAGGGTTTGTACAGACAGGACAAGGAGCAGTGGGTTCAGGCTGGGAAATGAGAGACTGAGGGTGGATCTTAGAAACGAGCTCTTCACTGTGAGGATGGTTGATGGCTGGAATGGGCCCATCCCTGGAGTCAGTCAAGGTCAGGCTTGATGAGGCTCTGAGTGGCCTGACTTACGCAGAGCTGTCCCTGTGTAGGGAGGTTGGACTAGGTGACCTCTGGAGGTCCCTTCCAGCCTGGAATGTTCTGATTCTATGATGTGGAGCCTGGTAATTTAATCACCCAAGAGAAGTGGTTTTGCTGGGTATTTTTGATGGGCACTTGGAAGGGGCTTTTTACTGGTTTCAATGTTGGGGTTTTTTTCAATTGGTAATGAAACGAATCAGAGGATTAAAATACTGAGAAGTGGTTGCGGCGGGTCTGGAACTGCCGACGAACACCTCAGCTGTCAGTGCCCCAGCGCTACAAGGGGCTGGGGGAGCCAGCAGAAGCCGAAAAGCCTCAACATTCCCTCGTTTGAAACTTCTCGCAGGTCACCGGCAAGTGACCCTAATTGCATCGGACTGCAGGCTCAGTCCAGTTCCTCGCGGACAAGTGTCCGTGTCACAAACCCCGCCATTGCAACTGGCAAGAGCTGGCAGGCTCAGCGGAGAAGCCAAGGATTGAATGGGCATGGAAATTAAACCATTCTCCTGGCCCTAATTGTGGTCCTTTCAAGTCACCGTTGAGCAACATTGTTTGGGAAGTGCTGCAGAGCCGCTGGCAGAGCTGAACGGGCCCTGCGGACAAGCGCGGCAGTTCCAGCTCCAAGGTCTCACTCCGGCACGTTCTGAAGGCTTGAAAGTCACCCAAGGGGTGGCGGGGCGAGGGCCGCTTTTGGTTGCCCGCTGCAGCAGTATTTTGTTAGAGAAACAGACCCCACAGTTGAGCTGAAGAATGTCCTTGTTCTCAATTAATGGAGTGATGGTGGTGACTTCGGGTCGGGGTCCGATTATTCTGGAGTTGGCATTTGTAACTGCGATGGGTTTTGGTAGGAAAGTGGTGCTGTGGCTCAAGTGGGTGACCCCAATATGGATCCCTTACACGGATTGCCCCACCGTGCTTAAACAGGGTACTGGGGGCCGGACTGGTCAGCTGGGGCTCTGCTGGTCACGGACACAGCCGGGACAATATGAGAGTCAGGCAACCACAGAATCACAGAATCATTCAGGTTGGAAAAGGCCCCTGGGATCATCGAGTCCAACCACCAACCCTACTCTACAAGGTCACCCCTAAACCAGATCCCCCAACACCATATCTAAGTGACTTTTAAATGCATCCGGGGATGGGGACTCAACCACCACCCACATCAGCCAGAGCAGGGCACTAAGGGCCGCAGCCAGACTGGCCTTTAACTCTAGCACTGCCCTGGCCAGTCCAGTCCAGGCTCTGATCACCCTTTCCCTGAGGAAGGGCTTCCTAACATCCAACCTGACCCTCCCCTGGTGCAGCTTCAGGCTCTGCCGTCTCTTCCTGGTACTGGTTGCCTGGGAGAAGAGCCTGACCCCCCACCCTCAGGGAGTTGGAGAGAGGGAGAAGGTCCCCCAAGTCTCCTCTTCTCTGGGCTAAACACCCCCAGCTCCCTCAGGCTCCCAGCATCAGCATTTCACTCCAGCCTCTTCACAGCCTCACTGCTCCTCTGGACCCGCTCCAGCCTCTCCATGTCTTTCTTGAAGTGATGGACCCAGCACGGCCCCTGGCCTTCCGGGCCACCGGAGCAGCTTCTTAGCGATCTTGGCCAGCATGACCTAAAATACCCTCACGGTCTCTGAAATGACCATGGCTTTTATCTCCGCTGTTGCGCCAGACTGCACAAAGTAAGGATAAAACTCGGAGCACCCAATGAATTTTAAAAAGCCCATTTGGTTTCTAGTTCTGTCATTTCAAAGGTTAAGATATTAAGATGGTGTTTGGCAGACAAACCCTTCGTAAAGCTGAAGATGCTGCTGGTTCTGATCATTCTCATTCCTTTGCGTCATCTCCTAAACGTTGTATGAGAAGGAACCTCCTCGTGGTGAGGGTGACAGAGCCCTGGAAGGGGCTGCCCGGGGGGTCGTAGTGTCTCCTTCTCTGGAGACGTTTCACATCTGCCTGGAGATGTTCCTGTGTGACTGGATCTAGGGGATCCTGCTCTGGCAGGGGGATGGGACTGGATGATCTTTCGAGGTCCCTTCCAATCCCTAAAGACTGGATCTAGGGGATCCTGCTGTGGCGGGGGGGCTGGACTGGATGATCTCTCACGGTCCCTTCCAATCCCCGATGTTCCATGACTCTGTGATCTAAAGGTCCCTATTCTTGGTCCCGTGGAGTGACCAATTCACACTCAGCCCACGGAACCTTTAAGGTGGACCCATGAGTCACTGCAGAAGAGCTCAGATGCCCCCCATTCCCTCATGAACTGAGTCAACCCTCTATTGTTGCAAACATCAACTTTTCAGCATCATTTACTCTGTAGCTTCCTTGATGGAGTTTCGGCAGCCCGTGATGATTTGCAGCTCCACTGTGATGTTTATGGGCTCAATAAAGAAAAGGTTCTAAAAAGATTATGGGCACTGAAGAAGGAAATACAACCTTTTCTGCAGGAGCACGGAGCAGAGCCGACTAAACATTTTTGGAATCTCTCGCCTGCCACAAACGCATGACGATTCCCCGTAGACATTCTCACTCGTTTTATCCCCTTGACAGAAGTCTTTAGGGCTTGAATTAAATTTTCAGATCTATAACAAGCCATTTTCTCTTTACACAATGAGTTTGATGTTTTGCGTCTTGGAAGACAGGAAATGTCTTCTTTTCAGACTCTAAAGGGTATGAAGATGAAGCTGCAGCTGATGGTTAGGCCCAGGTTTTACTAGATCTTCCTCGAGGTGTCACCGAGGTAATCCACACTGGAGGCACTGCTCTGCTCTGTGGGAACTCTGCGTGATGCTTCTCTGGTGCTGCAGCTGACTATGGGACTTCAAAACACTGCTGCTGCAGAGCTGGTGTCTTGCAGGTGATTTGGAATTTAAGTTGTCACTATTTGTAGTGGGGTGGGTGTGTGTTTCTTGCACTGTGGCAGGGGGTTGGACAGGATGAACTTTTGAGGTCCCTTCCAACCCGTAACAACTGGATCTAGGGGATCCTGCTGTGGCAGGGGGATTGGACTGGATGATCTTTGGAGGTCACTTACAATCCCTAAAGACCGGATCTAGATGATCCTGCTGTGGCAGGGGGACTGGACTGGACGGCCTTTCGAGGTGCCTTCCAACCCCTAACGTTCTGTGATTCCGTTTCAGACAGTTCACAAAAGCCATGGTGACGTTTCTCTTTCCATCTGAACCCAGCCATTCAGCTTTTGTATCTCTGCTTTATCCAGCACAAGGAGTTTCCAAGCTGAACTTCCCGAGCGCAGCCCGGGGTTACCCTCTGACTGAGCAGGCACTTGCTTGTTGCAGGTATTGGTGAAGCGAGCTGTGAAGTTTGCTTCATCTCCCCTGCTGTTTACACAGGCGCGAGAGCTTTGCCCACACCCGTGTGTATCTATGCTTCAGCTCCCAATGACATTGTACCTCTCCGACATTAACCCCTTAATCTAGTACATTTCTGCAAATAACCACCTGTAGTCAATTCTTTATTCATAAGCCTTATCTGTTGTTACAGTTTATAATCTGTGAGAATGCCCTAATTTTTATCATTCTCTAAGCCTGTCATCATGGCTGAGACAAGGCTTATCCCTCTGAGCAGATGAGATTAGTCGATCATGTTGAAATCAGAAGAGGGATTATAATGCTTGTAATACACGGAGTCAAATTAAATGCATTTTGTTTGGACACCGCAGATCTTGTTGCTAAGGCTGCGGTGTCTTCCGCTGCCCGTACAAATTGCCAATAAAGCACGCGAGGGCTGCTGCGGGCGGGTGCAAAGGCGAGCGAAAGGCGGGAGCAAATCAAAGATACCCGTTTGTTTATTCAGCTTGGTCAGCTCGGGGCTTAGCTGCGCCGGCGGCACCACCGCGCTCCGAACACGGGGCTTGCACCAGAGGCGGGCTCTGCCGCGGCTGCGGGGACTCGCTCTGTTCGTCTTTGACCAACTCCGAGGGCACCAGCCTTCAGAGCAACTGCTGGCCTTCACAGAACATCAGGGACTGGAAGGACCTCGAGAGATCCTCCAGGCCAATCCCCTGCCACAGCAGGATCCCCCAGATCCAGTCACACAGGAACACAGACATATTTTCCTCCTTCGTTTTTAAAGGTAATATAAGAGAAGAATATTATCATAATTATTAGCATTAGGGATTGGAAGGGACCTCCAAAGATCATCTAGCTGAATCCACCTGCCACAGCAGGATCCCCTAGATCCAGTCATTAGGGATTGGAAGGCACTTCCACAGACCATCCAGTCCAACCCCCCTCCCACAGCAGGATCCCCCAGATCCAGTCACACAGGACCATGGCCAGGCGAGTTTGAAACGCCTCCAGAGAAGGAGACTCCACAAGCCCCCTGGGCAGCCTGTTCCTGTATTTCTTCTTTTGTTCTTTCCAGGAGTGGTTTTCCTTTGTCCTGACTGTTTGGTCAGGGTGTAGCGCAGACACACAGGATATTTATGGGCTGTGATCCATCAGGAAGGACACCGCTCTCTGTATCTAGATATACGAGAAACACAGCGGTACAATTATGAATCACTGGGTCAGGTAATTCCGTCTGCCACCCCAGCTGGTGTCTGTGTCATAGCAGAGGGCTCCACCAAGAGCTGTTCTTAGGGAAGAATCCATTTGCCATCAATAACCCCCTAGTTCCTATTTGGATTCCTGTGGATAAATATTCAGAAGCTCGGGTATTTGTCTCAGTCTGCTCAGGATTATCAGAAACACATGAATCACAACGCTGAGATGGAAGCAGCCTGATTACTCATCATACTCTAAGCACTTCTGCTTCCAAGCCCCACTCACCTATTTGAAAATGAAAAATTCAGTCAAACCTCACGATGGAAAACAAAGGTAAGAATTAGCGGCGCCGGTGGAGGGAGAAAGTCTCCCCGTTTTGCCTTGGGTACAGGAATGGCCTCTCACTTGGCTTCTAGGTAGAGGCTGGAGGATGTGCTGCCTAACGCGCTCAAGGTCAGAGATGCTGGAGTCAGACAGGACAATCGCATCAAACGCCTCCAGGAAATTTTAGTTGCGCTGGTAATAATTTATGAGAGTGAATCCAAGCAGCTGCCATCGACTGGAGGAAGCGGTGTCTAAATTTAAGGAGCTGAAGCTTCTCCCCGGTTTAGAAAGCCCGGCCCTTCGGCAGGTTCTGGTGGAATGCAATCCCCTGCGTGCCTGTTGTAAACAAAGGCTCTTAATTATCTGAATCTCTCGGAGCCTATAATGCAATCCTCGTGGAGCTGTATTAAATATGTGAGAGCGACGAGATTTCTGCACAAAGTAGCTTACAGGCAGCTTGGACCACACAGGGCTGCTTTCATCCCCCAGCCAGTTTCCACATGCGAGTCGGGCTGAGCTCCTGCCCTGCCACCAGCCTGACACCCCAGTTGGCAACCAAATTCATCCCTTCATGGTGATTGCGCTTTGCGATGTTTTGAGGGGCTGTTTTGATGACACAAAGCAGTAACAAGCTAGGTCGGTGCCTGCCCACAGATTTTCCTTCCAGGAAAATGTCCTCCTAAGCCTTTCAAAAGCTGATGTGCCCTAGGCAGGAGCAGGGAACATCCTGCCCGTGTGATTCAGCAGGAGCTGGCCCCAACAACAATGTGCCCATCAGCATCAGGTTTTGGTTATGAATCACTCACAACCCCGGCGTAACACCTCCTCTACAGCAGGGACACTGGGAATAACACAGGAGGGGTTCCTGGTGCTGAGACTAACCTCTGCCTGCACTCCTCCTCCTCAGGTCCAGCACTTCTTTTCTCAGTCAGAGGAAGACAGATTGACTGAGGCTGGAAAAACCCTCTGAGCCCAGCCCAGCACCTAACATCACCCCGTCGGCCACACCAGGGCACTGAGGGCCACAGCCAGGCTGGCCATCAACACCTCCAAGGATGGGGACTCCCCCACTGCCCTGGGCAGTCCAGTCCAGGCTCTGATCACCCTTTCCACGAGGAAGGGCTTCCAAACATTCAACCTAACCCTCCCCTGGTGCAGCTTCAGGCCCTGAGCTCTCGTCCTGGCCCTGGCTGCCTGGGAGAAGAGCCTGACCCCCAGCTGACTACAACATCCCTTGAGGGAGTTGAAGAGAGGGAGGAGGTCCCCCCTGAGTCTCCTCTTCTTCAGACTCAACACCCCCAGCCTCCTCAGCCTCTCCTCACAGTTCACACCTTGTAGTGAGCTTTGCTTTAGCCTTCTGGGGTTTGGGATACTTGCACACCCTCTCTATATTTTTTTTCACCTCCAGAGCTTTACCACAACCAGAGTGAAAGAGGTTTTTCTCTTTCACCACAACAAGGAGGGTTTATTCGATGCCCAAACTGCTTACGCTGCATTCAGGGACGTAGATGTAAAGACAAAAATATGAGATTCAAGGTCTTGATCGCTGAAAATACGATAAAAGTGCTAAAGTCACCACAAGGCTGTGTGAAAGTCCCCTTTCCCCTTCCGACCCCCCAACGTGCGCAGCTCCTGGCCTGCAACCCGCTTGTCACTGCCGTCCCTGGCTGTGTGCCGTGCACGCCGCATCGTTAATCTGCAGAGGGTTTTACCAGCTCTGCCTGGTCCTCCCTGCTTTGGGAAGTTTATGCAATAGAAAGGGCTGCTATAAATTGCCCGATATAGATCAATTTTAAAAGATGGATGAAAATAACTCTATATTAGCCCAGGCATTTATAGCAGAGTACAGCCACCTCCCGGGTTTCATTAGTTCTAATACAGAAATGCCAGGGGCATAAATCTTCACACTTCAGCACAGGCATGGGTCATTACCTGGGGTCAGCATGACGGCTTCCTCTGTAAAGCTCAAGTTTGTCTCAGGAAAACATACTTTCATAGAATCCTAGAAAGGCCAGTGCTGGAAGGGACCTCAAAGACCATCCAGTTCCAAACCCCCTGCACAGGCGGGGGCACCTTCACTAGAGCAGGTTCCTCAGGGCCCCAGCCAACCTGCCCTTCAACACTGCCAGGGATGGGGCAGCCCAACTGCCTTGGGCAACCTGTTCCAGCATCTCAGCACCCTCACAGCAAAGAATTGGTTCCTCATGGCCAACCTGTATCTCCCCTCTCCAAGTCTGGAACCCTTTCTCCTTGTGCAGAGCCTGGCTCCATCCTCATCCTTCACATATTTATCACCATTCATGGGGTCACCCCTCAATCTCTGTTTCTCCAAGCTCAAGAGACCCAGCTCCTTCATCAGGGAGCTGTTCCCCTCCCTTCATCATCTTCATGGCTCTACACTGGGCTTCAATCTGTTTATAAATTTCTCTTGGTCGAACATCCCTCACTCCGAGAGCCACAGCAACACTGAAGTATCTGTCACTGTCATTCCCTTCAGCAAGCAGCCCTCTCAGTCCTGCTGTCAGACCTCCGCTTTGCTGGTGACACCTTCCCTCTGCAGTGACGGGCGCTGTGAACACGCAGAAGCAGCAGAACCCCAGTGCAGGATGGCTTGTGAGGGGATTAGCCCAAAGCAGCCACCAAGAGTGCCTGATCTGACAGAGGTGAGAACGAGGCAAGCTGTACAACTCGAGACTTCGGTTTGCTTAAAGCCGCCCTATTAGCTGCTTAATAGTGTTATTAGTGCAATAAATGAGGCCAGGATCTTCCAAACAACCTTGGCGCTGTAGGCGTCAGGAGAGCGCGGTCCTGCGCTCCAGCCCCTCCAGCACGGGCGCTCCCGGCAGAGCTGGTTGTCCTATCGCTCCATATTCCGAACGCGCCGGCTTTTGGGCAAGAAAACAAGCTGCAGATTTCGAATCACAGAGCAGAGATCTGTTTTCAGATAAACAAATGACAACAAATCTGCTGGCAATTCGTGGTGCAAATGGCGGGGAATGGCGGTTACTGCTTTTTTTGGATGTTTTCACTTAGAGCTACAATGACACAACCTCCCTTCAGCTGGCAGCCTTGCCAAGCTGCTCAGTTCACGCTCTCCATATCAATATGCTCCTCAAGCACAAGTGCTGTGTTTTTCCAGTTTAGAATCACACAATCACACAGCATTAGGGGTTGGAAGCGACCTTGAAAGACCATCCAGTCCAATCCCCCTGCCACAGCAGGATCCCCTAGACGCAGTGGCACAGGGACATGGCCAGGTGGGTTTGAAAGACTGAGGCTGGAGAAGCCCCTTGAGCTCATCCAACCCAGCCCAGCACCTACCATCACCACAGTGGCCACACCAGGGCACTTAGGGCCAAAGCTGCTGGCCTTCAACACCTCCAGCAATGAGGACTCCACCACTGCCCTGGGCAGTCCAGTCCAGGCTCTGATCACCCTTTCCCTGAGGAAGGGCTTCCTAACACCCAGCCTCACCCTCCCCTGGCAGCCTCAGGCCCTGCCCTCTCATCCTGGCACTGGCTGCCCGGGAGAAGAGCCCGACCTCCACCTGACTACAGCTTCCTTTCAGAGAGCTGTAAAGAGGGAGAAGATCCCCTCTGACTCTCCTCTTTAGGAAACACACACAGTTTGATCCTTGATTCCCTGTAACAGTACGTGAGACGTTGGTGGTTACTAGCTGACATTCTACACTACAAGCTCAAGGTCCTTCCTCAAGGAAAACTCACAGAGAAGCCTCCAACGACAGCCAAGCACCTCACAGAACTTTGTCTTACCAAATCAAAGACTCGTCTTTCCCAGCCCAAGCCAGAGGAAGAAGGTCCCCCCCGCTTCCCGTAGGCAGGGCAGCACCAGAGCATTTACACCTCCACGTGTGCACCTGCACCACTCGGTGCCAAGGGCAGCGCTGGCCTCCCAGCCCTCCCCGGATGGCTGCCCAAGCCCTCGGAACCGCCCGCTCCGGACGGCACGTGAAGCGCGGTGCGCGCTCTCGCCGCCTGTCAAA
This sequence comes from Rhinopomastus cyanomelas, assembly GCA_013400115.1. Taxonomy (NCBI): domain Eukaryota; kingdom Metazoa; phylum Chordata; class Aves; order Bucerotiformes; family Rhinopomastidae; genus Rhinopomastus; species Rhinopomastus cyanomelas. Next base: position 19,770 of record VXBP01006770.1, on the reverse strand, counting down.
ACAATGCTGAAATCCCATTTTCCTTTAATAAAGTACAGTTGGGTCCCCCCGCCGCAGGCCTGAATAAGATGTCATAGTCTGTTCTGGCTCGGGATCGCACCCCGCTGATGTTCTTAGGCAGCGAGAAAATTACCTCATTGAAACGTATCGCTGGTGGGGACCGTGGTGCCCAACCTCACGTCGGTGTTACACACACGACGCGCTCAGAGACCTCTGAGGAAGACCATGAATATCAAGTGATGGAAACGATTGCACAGGTTTGCTTTGCCGGGGTTTTTTCTACCTTCGGGTATAAAAGGTGGTGGTTCTGGACGAGCGTCTTTCACATCGATATAATTATGGCACAAAAGCATCGAACACGGTAGCTGCTCCACGGCCTTTTCTCAGCTGCCTGACTCCACACTAACTGGGTTGTGGGCAGGATTATTTTTCCTGACATTAGTTGGACTGTTTTCTTTTTAAAACAGTTGCCCGGTCACAGGCCCTTTGGTAGTCTGGGAGAACCCAGATGGGGAACAGGGGCTAAATAACATTTGCTAGAGAAAAGCTACGAGCACTTTGGTTAGTCACAGAGTCACAGAACATTAGGGATTCAAAGGGACCTCGAAAGATGATCCAGTCCCATCCCCCTACCACAGCAGGATCCCCTAGATCCAGTCATTAGGGGTTGGAAGGGACCTCAAAAGACCATCCAGTCTCATGCCCCGGCCACAGCAGGATCCCCTAGATCCAGTCATTAGGGGTTGGAAGGGACCTTGAAAGATCATCCAGTCCAATCCCCCTGCCACAGCAGGATCCCCTAGATCCAGTCACACAGGGACACGGACAAGCAGGTTTTAAATACCTCCACAACCCCCCTGGGCAGCCCCTACAATGAGACAGTAGAGAGGTCCAGCTGACTTTGGGCAGAAATCGCTCGGTTTCTGGCTCTAGCAGGTGTTTGGAAGCGGCAAGCAGTGCGCTATTAAAAATTCACGCTGTCTGGGTTAAAAGTGTGACGCGAGTGGCGTGCTTCTGCCTCAGACAAATCCAGTTCTGCATGCACTGCTTTTGTGACCCTACAGAGTGAGAGCTGGCTGCCAGCTATCATCAGAGGCAACCGCTTGGCTGGCCTGGTTGGCAGAACACTGCCGGTCCAGGAAGGCAAGTTGTGACAGAAGCTCCCGCTGGTCACTGGAGTGGCATCAGACACAGACAGTTACAGTCAGAGAAGAGGGAATTCGACATTTCAGAGGAATTTTGAGAAAGCTGAAAGTAAGTTGGGTAAAACCACAGGTAGGTGCAGGTAAAAGACAAAGCATTGCCCGGAGCACATCCCATTAAACAAGTGGAGCTATCAAGGATCCCGGATCTCCCCTCCAGCTTAATTTCTTTTGAAATAATATTGAACTTCAACAGAGCTCCTGGACGGTGTCCAGAGAAGAGCAACCAGAATGCTCTGAGCAACCTGCTCTAGTGAAGGTGTCCCTGTCTCTGCAGGGGGGTTGGAACTGGATGGTCTTTGAGATCCCTTCCAACCCCGGCCATTCTAGGATTCTATGATTCTATGAACTGAGCTCTGGAGCTGCAGTGAGGCCCCTTCCAATCCCTAATGATTCTGTGAATGCTGCAATGAAATTATTCCCTAAAAGACACCCATCTCTTGCTTTGGGCTGTTCCAAAAGGGGTTTGAAATGGGATCCAGAAGGTTTGCCAAAGGCTTAGTCATGGCTTTGGATCCCCTGGGTTAAGCACCTGCGAGAGCTTGCCTGCTACCTGAACCCAAACTGTCATCGGCACCAGTCTCTGACAACTGCTGGAGATGCTCTGGGTCACAGCATCCAAGAAGAAAACAGAATAATAAATATTCCAACCCCTAATGATTCTGTGATTCTGTGATATATGATATACATTTAAAATAATCAATTTAATAAACAGAATTTATGAAATTGTTTCCATGATGTGCAGGAACATGATTCAGGGCCCCAGGAAACCCCTTCCATGGGCCGTTGCTCCTTGGAGGCCATGATGCCAGGAGAAAGGATGAGGTAGCCCTTGATGCTTTTGTGAGAACTACAACACTGCAACGATCTCTGCGGAACAGCTCTCAGGAACTGCCCCTCAGTAGCTGCATCTACCCACAGCACAGCACTGCAGTGTTCTGAAGCACTAAACGGTACCAAATCTGTGGAATAAGGAGACCCCTCGTCTAGTCGCCCATCGCATAGCACAGATGTCCTCAACACACTGAGCAGAGACAGAAAGTTAAGGTTCACATGAGGGTGGGGAGATGCTGGAACAGGCTGCCCAGGGAGGCTGTGGCTCCCATCCCTGGCAGTGTTGAAGGCCAGGTTGGATGGGGCTCTGAGAAACTTGCTCTGGTGAGAGATGCTGCTGCCCATGGCAGGGGGTTGTGACTTTAAGGTCACTTCTAGTTCAAACCAGTCAGGGATTCTGTGGTTCTATGTAGGTTGGCTGGAGAGATCAAAGTTAAAAGTGGCCGGTTCCAAAAGTATAGAATTTTAGAGGTAAAACTTACTGTTCAGTGAAATCCATGTTCATGCCTTGTAGTAGTTCACGTGGTCAGTGGGTCAGACGTAGTGATCTACTTCTTCTCATACACCACCCTAAATCCATCCCGTCTGACCTGCGAGAGGAAAGAAGTACTTGGGTCAGTGAATATAAGGCCAAGAGACACCTAATCTTCTGCACATTACAGAACACAACATCCTCCCCACTCCCACCTAGTAAATCCATCCCAAACAAGACCTATCCATGTTTAAAGTTGAGTAGATCTGGAGCATAAGGAAAGGGTTTAGTGGTTGCATTAGGTCAACTGTCAGACTTGATGATCTTGAAGGTCTTTTCCAACCTAAACAGTTCCAAGATTCTATGATTCAAGCTTACACTGAGCTCTCAGGTCAAGAAGGACACAAAACTGATGATGAAGGGAGGGGAGCATCTCCCTGATGAGGAAAGACTGAGGGAGCTGGGTCCCTTGAGCTTAGAGAAAAGGAGCCTGAGGGGTGACCCCATGAATGTTGATCAGTGTGTGAAGGGTGGGTGTCAGGAGGATGGAGCCAGGCTCTGCTCAGGGCACCCAGTGACAGGACAAGGGGCAGCGGGTGTGAGCTGGAGCAGAGGAGGTTCCACATCAACATGAGAAGGACCTTCTTCCCAGTGAGGGTGCCAGAGCTCTGGAAGGGGCTGCCCAGGGGGCTGTGGAGTCTCCTTCTCTGGAGAGGTTTCAACCCTGCCGGGGCATGTTCCTGTGGGACTGGACTCTGCAGTGTCAGGGGCCTTGGACTGGATGATCTTTGGAGGTCCCTCCCAACCCCTAATGTTCCGTGGTTCCGTGTTTCTGTGGCAGGCACAGCCCATGCATGGCCAGCACTAATCAATAAGGTTTCCTGCACTGTCACATGCTTGCAAAGCAGGACCTACTGTGCCCCCTCCTTCTGTAGACGACTCCCCCAGCGTCCTCCCCCTACGAAAGTGGGACCGCTTCGCTGTATATTTCCCTCACTCGGCACCACCGACCCTCACGCACTTATCGCTCCATTATACTCATTTCATATAAACTGAGGCCCCTCCTCGCTTCCCCTGCAGCGCGGAGATCAATGCATTACATGACAATTTTATTACATCACTGTCTTCATCCCCTCTAGAAATGTAAATCACCCCGGAGGACTCGCTCCCGTGCGAGAGCATCCCCATAGATCACGGCAGTACGTTACCGCCCTGCAGAGACATGGCATCGCTCCGCTCGCTTCTGCTGCGGGTAAATGTGAGACTATGCTCTGCTACCATAGGTATCTGGGGGATTTTACTCCTAGCCCACAGGTATCTGGGGGATTTTACTCCTAGCCCACAGGTATCTGGGGGGTTTTACTCCTAGCCCACAGGTATTTTACTCCTAGCCATAGATATCTATGAGATTTTAGTCCTATCCATAGACATCTCTGGAATTTATTCCTAGCCCACAGATATCTCTGAGAATTTATTCCTAGCCCATAGATATCTGTGGGAATTTATTAGTAGCCCAGAGATATTGATGGGATTTTACTCCTAGCCTATAGATATGTCTGGGATTTTATTCCTAGCCCACAGATACCTGCGGGATTTTATTCCCAGCCAATAGATACCTACAGGATTTTACTCCCAGCCCATGGATATCTGTGGGAATTTATTCCTAGCCCTGTGGTACCTGAGCGAGCTCAGTGCTGGCAGCCAGCTGCCTGAGCTGCACTGGGCTCCACCACACACACGTGAGCTGCAGCCCTCCCTTTGCTGCTCCCCCGAGTCACTGACAGTGTTTACTCTGCCTGGGCACAGAGTGGAGCGGGGAGCAGGCGAAAGCGTAGGGCCCTAAGTGAGTCTTTCCTTTCCCCCTCTGCACCTGCTCCTTTCAGCCCTCCTTACGCTCAGCCCAGGGCAGGTACAGTCTTCAATACACCTTTCTATCACAGAGACATGGGCCTGACTAACATCGATTGGTTCCATGATCTTTCAGGATCCCTTCCAATCCCTAATGCCCTGTGATCAAATGCATTTCACATCCTGTCCCACAATCACAGAGCATCCGAGCGTAGGTGCTGACCTAAGGAAAGTCACAGACTGATTTCAAGTAGGAATGAGGTGACCAAAACCATCTGAGAGGAAAGAGAGGGGTATTGAGTCATTTCAGAAAATTCCAACAGCACCAAAGGAAAAAGAGCCATGAAAGGGTTAAAGACAGCAACCGAAGAAGCAGCTTTAAAATCAAGGAGCCAAGCAAAAGCCTCAGTCCTTACACATCTCTCAAGGGCTAAACACAGTCTGCCCAGGATTTTTTCCACCCTGGGCTTCCTGTGTCCTCCCTTGTGTCTCCTTCCTGCTCCCCGAAAGGCCATAACCCAGGGAGATGCCATCCCCGCAGTCACCCGCTTCCCCAAGTTTAGGTCACAGACTCACAGAACATTAGGGATTGGAAGGGACCTCAAAAGATCATTCAGTCCAACCCCCCTACCACAGCAGGATCCCCTAGATCCAGTCACACAGGAACAGCCCAGGTGGGTCTGAAACCTCTTCAGAGAAGGAGACCCCACAATCCCCCAGGCAGCCCGTGACTTCAGCCTGTTTCACACACAAACTGTTTTTCCAAAATCCATGAAAGTTTAATATCTGCATCGACTTCTGTGTTGAAAACTGTCAGGGGAAGGTCTGCTCCCCTGCAGACTGGCCCAGCCATTCCAGCAGCGACACCGAGCTCAGCTTTTGCTGATACAGTCCCTCACTCTGTACTTGCTTTCGCTTTGTTCACACCCGTGCAGGTTGAGAGTTTGGGGTTTCTACCCCTGAAATCCTGACAACACTTTTGTCTTTGTCTCTTTGCTTTTATCCCTCAGCCACCCAAACGTGTTTAGGGGTAAAAGGTACTGGATTAGCCCTTCAAGTCCCTTCAGAGCAGTACAGCCCACGATACAGCCGCCGTGACAGTCGTGCTGCCTGTTACACTGGATCACGATAAAAATGCACTCAACCGGGGAAGGGCTTTTCCTGATCTCTTTCCTCATGCAGACTCAACAGGGAACATTCGAGAATCCCACACCCTCCCATCCCTTTATCCTCCTAACTGCGCACAGAAGAGGGTCCTGAACAGCGGTGGGAGAAGAGGAGCCTGAGGGGTGACCCCATGGATGTGGATCAATATGTGAAGGGTGGGTGTCAGGAGGATGGAGCCAGGCTCTGCTCAGGGGCACCCACTGACAGGACAAGGGGCAGTGGGTGTGAGCTGGCACAGAGGAGGTTCCACATCAGTGTGAGAAGGACCTTCTTCCCAGTGAGGGTGCCAGAGCCCTGGCAGGGGCTGCCCAGGGGGGTTGTGGAGTCTCCTTCTCTTGGAGACGTTTCAAACCCACCTGGGCTGTTCCTGTGTGACTGGATCTAGGGGATCCTGCTGTGTCAGGGAGACTGGACTGGATGATCCTTCGAGGTCTCTCCTAATCCCTGATGTTCTGTGATCCTCTGACGAGCACAGCTCTCACGTGCAAAGGTGCAGCAGGAATCCCACTCTCAAAGGCCCCCACACCCCTGACCCAGTGCCCCCAGTCCACCTACAGAGTGGTCCTGCTCTGGCAGGGGGCTTGGACTGGACGATCTTTCGAGGTCCCTTCCAATCCCCAATGTTCTGTGATTCTGTGTGAAAAGGAAGCAGAGAGAGGAAGGCAAAGCACGGCAGCAGAAAGGTCTGCGCAGCTTTGTCTGGAGAGGGAGTTAAACAAACAAACCCAACCCAACAACCTACAGGAGACAAACATCCTCCTAAAAAACTCCAAGGCGAGTTCAAGCATCGGGGCCACTCACAGTAGGAAACTGGTCACGTGGGTGACATCGTGAAAATTTTACTGCAAAATATCCTTTTCCCTTTTCTTCTTCTGATTTGAAAAAGACAAATTATTAGCATTTTTAAACAATTTCAATATGTTTAATGGCTGAAAGTTAAGCTCAAACTGTTCCGCTTACTGCATAAAGTGCTAGGTCTGTAAACAGGAATCTTAAGTTACCCCAAGAGTACACTCATTTGAAATTTTACTTGAAAGCGGGCTGTACGTTTATTACAATTTCAAACAAAATGCTAATGCCATTAAACAAATGAGGTTTAGGCAAATTAACTGCATTTTAATATTCTGAAAGCCTATGATATAGGACATTGTGTTACGAAACATTGGCTAGAAGTATCGGCTGCAAGTGGGATTTTCATTGCGGCGAATCTCAGGAGAATATTTGTAATTAGTATCATTTGCCTAATACTTCAGGTTAATTAGAATATTTAATTGAATAGCTGTAATCTTCAGAGATGACTATATTATGATCAAATTAGTAGCATCGCGGCGCACGCTGATCGCTGCTGCAGCCCGCCTCACTTCTGCGAGCTATTCAGCCCTCTGGAGCGTTCAGCAACATCAGAAAAAATCTGTTTCTTACACTTTTGAATTTTAATGATCCATTTGAACTCTGCCATCAACATTTAATTATTCCCGACAAAAAAAAGTCCCAGCCATGGCTCCCATATGGCATCTTGGCAAATGCACTTGCCCACATTGGAGGCTGCACCTCTCCAGCAGCTCCCCGTGAAGAGATTTCGCCGGGTTTTTTCCGCTCGCTCTCCTCCCCGCCGCCCCCCGAGCGCGAGGAGGGCCCTTTGCTGACAGTGTTTGCAAATACAGCCCGGATGGAGCTTCACACGGGAGGTTACTAGGATACTATTGAAACACTATTAGGGACAGATGAATTGATTTCTAGAATGTTACAAAGGCTTTAATCCCGTAATGTCTGCTACTGGACTTTTCTGCATTGTGTCCAAAAGGTTTGAAGGAGTCAGGTGCCTCTGTAACTAAACCTTGTTAGCTGGAAATGCAATTAATTTAGGGGGGGAGAAGGGTACGACGAGGAGAGGTAGGAGGGATGGGGAGCGCATACTAAAGTCTCCGCAGCCGAACCACAGATGCTGGGTTCCTGACCTAACCAGTTGCTGCTGCTTCTTTTGCTACGAATACACAGAGTTAGCAGCTGCAGCTATTTGGGGGGTCAAACATTCACCTCTGTGGAATCCAACCACAGAATCACAGAACAGGAGGGATGGGAAGGGACCTCGGAAGACCATCCAGTCCAATCCTCTCTGCCACAGCAGGATCCCCTAGATCCAGTCATTAGGGACTGGAGGGGACCTCAAAAGACCATCCAGTCCAATCCTCTCTGCCACAGCAGGATCCCCTAGATCCAGTCGCACAGGAACATATCACAGAATCACAGAACATTAGGGATTGGAAGGGACCTCAGAAGATCATCCTGTTACACTAAATCAGCCAGATCCCCCCAACACAACTCCTCTCTCATCACACCAACAGAGTAAGATGGGCAGGCACAAAGGCCATCGTTTACACAGAGGGGTCTCAGGGCTCAGCAAAGCTCCCCTCCTGCTCCCTCCCTCCCCAGGCTGCTTCAGGCTATGCAGCTGAAGCGGTCGGTTCTGCACAAGCCTGCGCGGCCGCGAAGGAAATACTGATGATGCCTCTGGATTTCAGGGTGCTCTTTGGAAACTGATGCTGTGCTGCAAATTTGCCTGCAGTGAATCACAGAATCATAGATTATCAGGGGTTGGAAGGGATCTCGAAAGATCATGATGGTGGTCTCAGTGTGGGGATGGAGGCAGAAAGATCTGCCCAAGGAAAATGCTCTAACTTGCTCCCTGCATGTGATGGGAAACACTTCCCACTGTCTATCTGGCAGCAGCTAATCACTCCATTTTCACATCGGTACCTACACAACGACTATGCGACTGGATCTAGGGGATCCTGCTGTGGCAGGAGGACTGGACTGGATGATCTTTCGGGGTCCATTCCAATCCCCAACATTGTGATTCTGCGATTGTGGTTCCTCAGTCTGGACGGACAGTAAAGCGGAGACGTAAGGCTCACAGCTCAAGGGCTGCTGTCCTACCTAGGAGGATCTTCATGGTTCTTTGCAGGACCTTCTCACCTGCTGCCACACAAGTGCGTAAAAGGAGTTCACAAACACCTCAGGGAGCTCAGAGGCACCCAAGGCAGTGAAAGTAAATCCTGCAAGAACAGCTTATTGCTTTTAGTCAAGTCAATACATGGTCACTTCTATCAAAAACAGCCCCAAACAGTGTTCAAGGATGCTTTTGGAACCTGCTCCCCATTCCAACGCAGAGCTTTGGAATTTTGAATGGGCGTTTGTTTAGTACTCTGCAAGCACCATATTTTTCGAGGTCCCCTCCAATCCCTAATGTTCTGTGATTCTGTGGGGTTGTGTAAGTATTTAACTAAGCACCTGCAGCAGTCATTTACATATTGAGTCTCCTTCTCTGAAGACATTTCAAACCCTCCTGGCCATGTTCCTGTGTGACTGGATCTAGGGGATCCTGCTGTGTCAGGGGGATTAGACTGGGTGATCTTTCGGGGTCCCTTCCAATCCCTCATGTTCTGTGATTCTGTGAAAAATGGTCAAGGATGCAGGAGTGTTCAGTTTTGTGATGAAAATCATCTGTCTCATTCCCTCACCAAAACATTTTGCCTGGTTTCAAGTTTGCTGGGAGGCAGTAAAACCCTCTAATTGCCGTTAGTTCATCACTCCACTAAAAATACCTTGTTTACCTTTGCTGTCCAATAGATGTTTCCTTCGTACTCGGTGAAATCAATGAGATATAAAGAGGCAGTGTTGTCAAATCACTGCTGTTGGAACGGTTCTGCTCTGGCAGGGGGATCAGACTGGATGATCTTTCGAGGTCCCTTCCCACCCCCAATGGCCTGTGATTCTGTGAAAGCTGTTAGATCTCCAAATCCTACATTAAAAAAATTCATATTAAGATTTTACTCACCTGTTTTCTTTAAATTACGTTGTTCTTCTCTTACATAACCTTTAAAAACTAAGGGGGAAAATATATCTGATACATGTTCCTGTGCGACCGGATCTAGGGGATCCTGCTGCGGCAGGGGGATTGGACTGGATGGGCTTTCGGGGTCCCTTCCAATCCCTAATGTCCTGTGGTTCTGGGTGAGTCTGTGGCATTTTTGGAAGCCGACCTGAGTGATGAGATGCTGCGAATACTGTTCACTGAAAGGTCCAAATGGATCTCTTTCAGTCGCACACGTCCATGTGCTTAGGGGATATTCCAACCCCTAATGTTCTGTGGCTCAGAAAAGCAGAAGTTTTCTGTCTGGGCTAAATTTCTCATCTAATAAATAACAACAGTCACATCACTCCGTGTCAGACGACAATACGACCTTCCTCAAAACTCAAACACATCAAAACAGGGCAAACTGAGAAGTTGTAAAGCTAAGGAGGCTGCTTCATTCCCTCAGCGTTTCTTTTCATCCTCCTCCCCAGCGGTGATTTAACATCCATCCGTAACATGCAGCCTAAAAAGCACCTTGAGGACTGCCTTGAACGGCGACTGTAGCGCGGCAGCGGGGGCTCTCCGCTCGGGAAGCTGGCAAAACCGCTGCTTGCAGAGAGCGAGGAAGAGCGCTGCAAGCACCTGGCCCCTACATATTGTGCTGCCATGAAACCCGGTCTCAAAAACCTCCTCCTCGCAAACCCTGCCTGGATGCCCAGCACTGCATCAGCTCCCCTTCTTCCTTTTGGTTTTGTATCTATATCTCTCTTAAAATACATATTTACTTCTGCATTGTGCAAGCAGCTGCCGCCAGCAGCTCTAAGCAATCAGTAATCTCGGCTCGCAGCTCCGTGATGGAGTGTTTCCTTCATGGAGGTGCTCCCCTCGCATGAAAAACTCCTTCAGAATTAGAAAATCTGCTCCGCTAATTGTGGAACAAATTTTCCGCAGCCCTCTCTGAGAATCCCGGCTCTAAGCATCCTCCCATCTATTAAACAGATGGCAGATAAGATTGTAAACATATTTGCTTCATATTGAATAGATAGTTTCTGGCATAATACTAATTAACAAATTAAATGGCTGACTTTCTGCATCACATTAGAGTTAAAACCACTCTGTAAGTTTGTCTTTGGTAGTTATTTACTCTGACAATAGCGCTGCAGTGAAAAACTGTTAAGCGCTTTCCCGGCAACATTATGCAGCCAGTAGTTTTCTCTTTTAAAACTCTATATTTTATTATAATTCATTTGACTTTCATTACAGTCACTCATTACCAAATGTATGTGCAGTTAATCCATCTCCGAGGGCTGCTGCGTGCTTCTCCAATCCCATTCTGTACCACGATGATAATGGCTTTGGTCTAGGCAAGGCTGCGTGAAACCCAGGCGGTGCCTTGACTCGCTGCCGGCTGGTTTCGGCGCGGGCTGCTCGCAGAGGAGGGGAGCGAGCCACACGCTGTCGGTGCCAGGTAGGAGCACGGAGAAGCTCTCGCTTCCCTGCCCTCACAGGATTTGCTCTGTGGCTGGCTGCTCTGGGAGAAGCACAGGCAGCAGCACCTCCGCGATGATGGCACACGGGGCGAGACGAACCCGGCTCCTCTTTGTTCTCCTCATTCATTCCTCTGGAGAACGGCTCACGCCACGGATTCCAAGGCCAAATTTCCTTCCCACTGCCCTTCCCTTCTCAGTTTGGGAACGACTGAGGATTTTGTATATTATTTGCAGACCCAAACTGTCCGTATTTCCATGAAAATAATATGGTCATTACTTCCTAATAATAATAATAGTGATAATTATAATAATGACATGTAACACTATAATATTATAACATACAACATTGTATTATAATACTATGTTACATGTCATTATTATAATATTATATCATATAATTAATTATACATAATATAATATAAAGTTTTATATTATAATATAATAATGATTATATATAGGGATAATATATTTTTGATAATGATCTATAATATATTATTACATATCATATTATACATTATATAATAATGATGATGTAATAATAACATGTGATGCTGTAATATTATGTATATAATAATTATAATGCATTATATATAATATAAATATATATAATATGATTATAATGCATTAAAATTATATTGTTGTTATTATTATTTGGAAGGTGTTCCTGCCTCTGCAGAGGGATTGGAACTAGATGATCTTCAAGGTCCCTTCCAACTCTGTTCATTCTAGGGTTCTAGGATTCTAATAATAATTCTATTATTCTAATAATTCCAATAATAATTCTAATAATAATACTTCTAATAATTCTAATGATACTAATAATTCTAATAATAATGACTATTACTCTGGATTACTACTGCTATTATTATTTTTTCTCCCCCATGAAAATAGTATTTTCATGCTCCAGTTGCAATGAGATGGCGATCAACACCTCAAAAAACGCACAACACTGTTGCTGCAGGTGCATTAGCTGGGGTGTCCCTCTCCATTGCCAAACAGAACCAGCCAAACAGCGGAGCAAAACACCGTGGAACTCGGGAGCACGCAAAACACTCCTGCGAGATCCCAGCTGCCGACGCTGGGACGGGTCACATTCATTTAGCTTCCTCCAGAGGGGTAATGGGGGCAAGCAGCTCTCTGGGTAAGATGATGAATTCATATCTGTTACAGCTGATGCCCAATGTTATTCAAAGGTTAATATGCACCGCAGAAGGCAGAAATGACAGGCGCAGCTTCCCCCTGCTCTCCTCCCACCCCTCCTCACGGCAGCTAACGCGTTTGAAAAGCTGTCACTCCTCAAATCCAGAACCATTTACAGGTAGAAGGAAAGGAAAACTTAACAAATCTGTGTCAGGGTCTTTTCCAACCTGAACGATTCTATGAGTCTCTGATTCCATGATCTGTATCAATGATGCTACGCAGCGTTTACAAACATCCTCACCTTGGTTTTCCACACAGACTGGGCAGGAAGTGGCCGGCTGAGGCGGATGGCAAGTAGCACCTCTGCTCAGATGTTCAGCTGTGAAATGCACACAACAGAACATGCCCAAAATGTTCTTTAATGTTAGCTGGCTACCTCCTGCTGAGTCTGTCTGGCACACCGAGGTAAGCGCACTCATACATCAGAAAGAAACCTTCGCTAAGAGCCAGAGGCGGCGACGGCGAGATTTGGGGGACAAATCTGGCTTTTCAGGGGCTTGCAGAACTTTCCAGCATCGCTGTTCCTTGGCATCTGCATGAATACACGTAGCCACGATGCACTCGATTACCTCCAAGTACACTCCCAAAGTCTACTCACGAAGAAACAGCCCTATGGGTTCTGTAGCTGAGAGTGTGTTTGAGAATCCAAGTCAGCCACAGCCACTTGTGAGGTTCTTCCTTCATGAGATTGAAAATAGCTCCAGCTTTGCAAAAATATCATAGAACCACAGACCATGAGGGATTGGAAGGCACCTCGAAAGATCATCCAGTCCAACCCCCTGCCACAGCAGGATCACCTAGATCCAGTTGCACAGGAACATGTCCAGGTGGGTTTTGCACGAGCTAGTGAGACATCAGAATTATTCTCCCAAAGGTGTCTTTGCTGGGATTTAACTATCCACATGAGAGCTTCCGATGTCTTGCACTCATCAGAATACTCCAGGCAGCAGGTGAGGTTTAACAGGACTTCCAAAGCCTCCCCCAAGGAGTCATAAAGTTATAAAACTTTTAACACCATAACCATTAGCTTGGACTGAGGACTCTGGCCACGAACCACAATGAATCAGTGATCACAGAATCACAGAACATTAGGGGTTGGAAGGGACCTCAAAAGATCATCTAGTCCAATCCCCCCGCCACAGCAGGATGAGGATGAACCACTGAATTTTTTTTTAAACAGAAGGAAGGGTATTGAAAAAGAGAGGGAGGACAACAGTTAGTTCTGGTTGCCATGAGACTTAGGGTCTTTTTGCTCATAAGGTGGCCACACACAAGAGAAGCTAAAATTAACCCCCAGCATGTCAGCCTGCTACAGTAGTACATCTAGGTCTTACTGATTCTCTCAATAGAGCAAAAAACATAAACTATGGAAAACAAAACAAAGCCAGTCTGTTACACAACTGCTTGAAAAACATCAACAGAACTCTGTCTGGCTCAAAATCAGTGGATTTCACAAAGTGCAGACTCAGCGCGGCAGTTTTCTCACTTCTAGATGCAGCCAGTTCAGTTTAACCTGAATTTATCTTGAGTTCCCGCTTCCTGTGGAACTGGAAAACACCTTTCCAGAAGCTAGGAGCTCCCCTGGATGATGTGTTCCTTTTTTCTGTCTCACACAATCATTGAATGATTGAGGCTGGAGAAGCTCTCGGAGCTCAGCCAGCCCAGGCCAGCACCTAACATCACCACAGTGGCCACACCAGGGCACTCAGGGCCACAGCCAGGCTGGCCTTCAACACCCCCAGGGATGGGGACTCTGCCACTGCCCTGGGCAGGCCAGTCCAGGCTCTGATCACCAACCTCCTCAAGTGAATATAGCCATTGGACTACCTCTCAGCTGAACACCAGTTTGTACCTAATACTAAGAAATAAATACCAGCATCTGCGCAGAGAAACCCGACAGCGAAACGTTTACGCTTGACAGGGGAAAGAGGAGGAAGGCACAGTGCAGCCAGCACATTTGTTGTAAACCCTTCGCTATGGACACTTCCACCCAGACTTCGAACGAGACCCGCGAGCTCTCAAGGAAGGGGCTTCCCACAGAACTTCTGAGCTGCTCTTTGTGCCACATCACGAATAGTCACAGACCCACAGAACTGCAGGGATGGGAAGGGTCCAGCCCCACTGCCAGACTGACTCAGACAAACTGCTCACAGCGGATTCACTCCACACCGCTCCAGCTGGGGGCTTTCACCTGCCAAACACCCCTCTTTCCAGCACCCACACAATTTCTTCTGGCTGGGGCAGTTTTCATTGAAACGGATAAATTCTGTCTAAAAACTCATTTCTTTCTATAAAACTACTGACCACCTTCCAACATTTTTTACTTTATGCAAAATACTGACTCTCTCCAAAAAGAAAGGACTTGATCTATTTTAATGGCTGAGAAAGGAGCAGGATTTGATCCCCAAAGACCATCCTGAAATACTACTAGGTTATGTGCCAGATGTATGTATAGATAATAACATGATGTATTATATTCTTATTGTGCATTATATGTTCTACATTAAATAGAATTTTATTCTGTATTATTAGATCTATTACATTATATAGACTGTATAACTTTATAGTGTATCATGTGTGAAATACTGTATTTAAGTGAGGCCCCTTCCAATTCCTCATGATTCTATGATTTAATATATTTACTTATAAACAAACATAGAAATCATTTCACAGAACATTAGGAATTTTTCTTTATTGATCTGAATATATTTTATTATACTATTTTATATTATAATATTATTTTTATATTATAATTTATATATGATATACTAAAATGTAAATATATTTATTTTTATATAGATAAATACCTTAAATAAATTGTATTACTTGGTCTAGGGGATCCTGCTTCGGCAGGGGGACTTCCTTGGGCAGGGATGATCTTCCGAGGTCCCTTCCAATCCCTAATGTTCTACGATTCTGTGATTACTTTATAGTAAATCATGTATAATATATTAAATAGAATATATTTCACTTTTATGTAAATAAATATATTAAATATATTGATATATGACTAGATAACATATTTATACTCATTAGTTAATTTGTAATATATTACTGTATTCTATAATATATAACTTTATTCTATATACTACGTAATACAATATATACTGTATATATAATATAGGATGATATAGTGTGTATAGATACTATAAATAGCACTACATACTATATACACACTACCATACTATATATGATACTATACTATGTACTAGTAATAAATTATGTATTAATACATTTAATATATAGTCTACATTATACATATACTATATATGTCTATATTAATATATTGATTAATTGTACTGCAATACTCTATAGTACTTTCTGTTTTCACCTCTGTCTATATAATCCTTCAAAAACCTGAAAGAGCCTTCCTCCTTTCCAACTGATGATGCCCTGTCAATGCCAAAAGAAGGTGGTGGTATTTGGAACGCGAGCGCCCTGCCTAAAGCAGCCGACGAGATGTTTCTAGAGAGGAGCTGGAGCTCGCATCAGTACTTCTGCAGTGCAGTTGTTCACAGGGCTTTCTGCAGCCGATTAAGAATCGAAAAGCCAGTTGGAGTGTTGCAGAAATAAGTGGGAACAGATCCTGCGGGGCACTGAACAGCTCCCTGCCCAGCAGTGGCCAGAGCCCTGCTCGCTGGCCAGGCTGTGTGCCGCGCAGTGACCGTGCCCAGCCCTTGGAGAGAGCCATCGCGTCCAGCCTTTGTTCCGGAGCCGCGCATCACGCCCGTGCTGAGACGTGAGGCTGCCAGGCTATTTGTGTGCTTTAGCTGGGTAGCACAGATACCACCCTGATTCTCTGCACAGATATAACCCTGCTTCTTGTTTGCAAAACAGCTTTATCATCTGTTCTCAAAGTTTACTCTTCACCACCCTTAGTTTAGAAGAATAAATGCGAGAGAGCGGCTCCTAGTGCTTTGTCAAACCATCCTCCTCCTCGAGGTTTACCTGCCACTATCCAGAAGTGGATCAGGTGCTCTTATTTCTGGAATGATGATGCTAGATACACTTTCAACGCAGTAAAGACGTTATTATCCACTGCTAATCCTGAATTCAGTTTTCAGCAGCAACAAACCCCACTGGACCACGTCAGGTTGTTTCACCAACAGTGTTCAGAGAGGGAGGTGAGGACACACAGCTCTTCCTCATCAATTAAGAGATGCTGGGCACTTGCAGTCTCTAATGAGATGACAGACGTGGTGGTGACCCCTGTAACAGAACCTGTTCATCCACCTTCACTGCCGTACTGCCGCAGTGAAAGTCCTTCTGAGACCGCAGGCAGCCTGCTGGAAGGGTTCTGATGTTCTACCTGATGTCCGCAGCTGCTGCTTTTCAAAGCAGAGCAGAACCATCCTGAGTGGGTCAGATAATAGCTGAACATGACTGCAGATGTGCTGCTGCCACTGGAAACCCTGCAAGACTGCTTTCATTGAATTCTTCCTGAAATGTTTAGTGTAGGATTGGACTGGATGATCTTTTGAGGTCCCTTCCAATCCCTAATGCTCTGTGGTACAGGTGGGGGCTCTCTGAACCAACCACCACCTGCCTCCTAAGTGAGAAGCAAGAAACCAGAAGCTCAGAAGGCTGCAGCAGCCTATACCACAACTTAAAATAAAAAATCATAAATGGATCCAAATCAAGTAAAAAACAAGAAGTGCTGCTGTAGCAGCAGGAGCCACCTCTTTATACAGAGGGAAAAAACCACCCCGTGCTCAAAGCCACCACATTTTCATAATCAGTGAGAGCAAACCAGCCCCACAAAACACAGCCCCACACCCATCACTTTGGTTTCTCAGGGAAGAGCACTTCCTAACCTCTGAAAAATTCTGTTCACCTTCATTGGAAAGGGTAATAAAAACAACCCCCCCAAACATTCCTGGAAAGGACCTACCTCAGGGTGAGTCCCAAATTAAGTTTGTCTGTTCTTTTGGGGAGAGACTAACTGGGGAGGAAAGCCCTCCCCACTGACTGCCCCAGAGTAACTGGGGAGGAAAGCTGTTCCACCTCACTGCCCCAGGGTAACTGGGGAGGAAAGCCCTCCCCACTGACTGCCCCAGAGTAACTGGGGAGGAAAGCTGTTCCACCTCACTGCCCCAGGGTAACTGGGGAGGAAAGCCCTCCCCGCTGCCTGCCCCAGAATTGCTGTAGTATTTATTTATTTATTGTGCAGCTAGGAAGACTCGCCGTGGGTGTGTTGGCTCACCCTCTGTGATGCAGCAGTAGGCATAAAACCAGTGGCTTTCTGCAACTCCCCTGCTTAACATTCAACAGACAGAGAGAGAGAAGATCTAAATGTGTAAACCTGGCTCTGCACCACCACTGTCAACTTCCTGCCCTCCAATAAATGATGCAGAGCTGCTCCACATCAGGATGGAAATGTGTTTAGGCACTAAAAACCACTGCTTGCATGACATCATTCCATAACAGATTACACTGTAATGTTGGGAATGTAATCATTAGCATTTAAACATGCATAAAATTTAATTAACCTACTTACCAGTTTGCTTAGAACTTTTGAAGGGCTACCTAGAGTCCTCTCGAAGCATTTTATTGCAGAGTTTTGGAAAGCTCACAAAAGAGAGAAGTTCACTGGGATTTTTCTCCCTAAAGCTGATGAGCCATGACAGATGAGCAGATGACCCGAGTTAATTATTATTGAATTCGTTATTACTGCTTTGTTGTCACCCAGCTCAGCCAGGGTAAAATGATGACAGTAGGTATCTCATTAAAACAGCTGTTTCAATTATGTAGCGGCAAATATTTAAAAAGCGGCCCTTCCAAGTTGAAAGCTGTTAGCAAAGTTTGTTTGTGCTGCTCGTGCCAAGACTCCCTCGCCGGAGAGCAGAGGCGGGGAGAACTCGCAGAATCCCAGAGCATCAGCCACTGGAAGGGGCCTCCAAAGATCGTCCAGTCCAGTCTGTCTTCGTTGCGCGGGGCAGGGGACGAGGGATGCTGAGCAGCAGGAGCCACACCAGCGTTCTGGAGTCGGTGGGTGAACTGGGTTTTTGCTCGTCTCCAGCCGAGTTGGGTTTTGTTTACTGCACCTCGGTTACGTTCAGACAGAGCAACAAAAGAGCAGTGTTTGCGTTGAGCTCTTTCCAGCTGCAGGAAGTGATATGACCGGAAGGTTTGTTTTGGGGCCTTTTCTTCTCCTGGGTGTTTTTGTTTTTAACTGCTCGTTGTTTACTGGTTGACATTGATATTTACTCCTTTCAGCCTGACAGGGTTTATTCCCTCCTCCAGAGACAAGTCCTGCAATCCAGTCTCAGATTCCACAACGGGCTTCTCAGGGGGCTTGTGGAGTCTCCTTCTCTGGAGACATTTAAACCCCACTTGGGGTTTAATGTCCACATGTTCCTGTGCAACTGGTTCTAGGGGATCCTGCTCTGGCAGGGGGCTTGGACTGGATGATCCTTCGGGTCCCTTCCAATCCCTAATGTTCTGGGATTCTGTTTCAAAGTCTCTCAACAGCCACGTTGATCTCCAGTAGGAAAAAGTTTCTAGTACTAAACATTTCCCTCACATGGTCTATAGGGTCATGTTCAGCCCTTCAGAATCACTGACTGTTTTGGGTTAGAAGGGACCTCCAACAGCAATCTAGTCCAACCACCCAGCAACAAGCAAGGTCATCACTCACCAGACCAGATTGCCCAGAGCTCCATCCAGTCCGACCTTGAACGGCTCCAAGGATGGGTCCTCCACCACCGCTGTACACAGCCTGTGTGAGGGACCCCTCACCCTCAGATTAAAGAGCTTCTTCCTCCTGTCCAGCCTCAACATCCCCTCTTGCAGCTTAAAACCATGACCCCTCATCCTATTGTTCCCTGCCCTTGTGAACAGTCTTCCCCAGTCTTCTGACAGCCCCTGTAAGTGGCTGGAAGGATGTTATAAGGTCCCTCCATGAGGATACCAGGCTCACAGCCAGCTATGAGGTCCCCTGATGGAGATACCAGGCTCTGATCACAGCAAAGTTCTGCCTGGCTTAGTAAGCCTGACAGTCCAGCAGTCAGTGGAATGATGCCACTGTACTAAGGTTCTACCCCTTTCTGCTCTTCATTTTTGTTGTATTTCCTCAGGAAATACAATTCCTCTGAAAACTGTACTACAAATAATAACCTTAAAGTCATCGTTGACTAAAATGGCCCCATATCCACTGAGAGGGAGTCTGCACTGACCTGCCCAGGGAGCTGGGTAACGGCTTTAATGACTTCTGTAGCTCCTGCAAGCAGCTGCATTCACTTGGTGGCCTGATCAGCCCAAACTCTCCAGCCTCCCGGCAGCTGATTAGAGAGGGCTGGGCAAGAAACAGCAGCAGGCTGTCCCAGCCGCGCAGCCACGCTGGCTTGAAGAAGTCAAATGCTGCCCTGGCAGTCTTCCTACTGACTGGAGCTCCCAAAGCCCAACCTCCTCCACTTGTCCTGTTTCCCAGCGTGAATTCTGTCTGGGTAGAAAGAGCTTCACAGACTTTGATTTACTGACATGGAGCAGCCTAGTTTTACAAGCTGTTGGTGGTGAATTCTGGTCACTGTGAACATGCAGATTAGCCCAACAGCCTGAGCACGGCATGGCCAGCATGGCCACAAGTCATGTCTAGGGACAGGCTAGCCATTCGTGGTGAACTCTGTCTACCTGGACAGTACCACGCTCGCTGAAGATGGGCCAAAAGTAATCACAGAACATTAGGGATGGGAAGGGACCCCA
>VXBP01006768.1:0-10587 GCA_013400115.1 Rhinopomastus cyanomelas | reverse complement strand
TACTTTTGCAGAGGATACTCACTGCTTGAGCCTCCTCATCTTCAAACTTAAGCAGCTCCAGGGTACAGTCCTCCTCCAAAGGACGGTCTAGGTCCCAAACCAACTTGTTCACTCTAGCAATAACAGTGTTGTCAGCTAAGCCTTGACTACAAAATAAAAACACAATACAGAAGCTTTTGAAACAGCAAGCAGAAGTTCCCTGTACTTTCCCTCCAGGCTGAGAAGACTTTCAAGAGTGATCAGAGCAGGTGTAATGTCATAAATGCAAATAAAAAAAAAAATCAGTTCAACCAGTCTTGTACAGTGAAGAATAGCCTATTCACATCTCAGACAGACGAGAAGAAAATTTTACCACATACATAACATTCATACATCATCACACTGGTCTTGAGGCTGACAACTCAAAGTACTAATCTGACTTCAAAATCATACCGCAATAAAAGACAGTGCTTCTATTTTAAAAATTATCAAACAGCAATTCTGATGTAGTAACTTTAGAGCTTTGTTTCCGCTAGGCAAAACACACTTCCATTTTTCCCAAACAACAAAAGCAAAGAAGGCTCCAATTATAAGAAATCTAAGCATGAAAAAAATGGTGCTCCTGGCAGTACCTGATCTCTAGGAATCACCCAGTTTTTATAATTTAGACTATCAGGCTGTCCAGTACGTATTGTTCAAAATTACTCCATACCAAGTCTGAGTAACTCAGAGAGTGCAAAACTGTTTTTGATAGTTATCCTCCATGCAGGTAAAAAAGCAGGTACGTGAAAAATACTAATCCTATTAACTCTCTCTGAAATCAGCTGAAACATCATACAGCAGATACCTTCCCCTCCATGATGCAAACTGTGCTAACATTCAAGCTGATTTGACAAGAGTAAATTTATTGACAAATTAATCCAGCAACAGTAACAGAGAGAAAAAAATACACAGGTAATATATGTCTAAAGATCTCAATTATATTCTTACCTAATTTTAGAAATGGTATCTTCATACGGCAAAAAATTTACACTCTGAAACTAAAGCCCTGCTCGGTACCTCCAGATTGTCATATATAAGATGCCTTGCAAAGAGCTGAAATAAGTAACAACTGAGAAAGAAAGTATACATTATTCATACCTTCATAGCCAGACTCAGATGACATAGAGCTATCTGAAAATGACAAAGTTTACAACAGACTAGAATCATACCTAATTCCACAAGCAATTTGATAAGGAGTAGTCTTCCATGATTCAGCATCAATCTGTTTGCCATCGGGTAATGTGACTTTAATGGCTTTACTGTCATTCGCAGCTCTTTCTGCAAGGAGTATGTCATGTTCTGCTTTAAGTTTATTGTACATCTCTAAACGCTCACTGATAAATGCAGGCCAAGGATCCAACTACATATAATGAATAAAGACAAGGGAACATATCAGTATATTATTAATGTAGCATTACATCGTGTAAAAGTGCAATCAGCATGGATATAGTTTTCACAAGCAGCTCTGCAACCTTACCAATATATGACCTATACCTAACAAATAATCATTATTACTACAGACATAAAAATAATTATTAATTATATAGCAATGTTATAAGACTTCCACCTAATGAGAATTATTACTTTAAAATGTCGCACTGCACACCTGCTTAAAAAAAACACTGTGGAGGTGCAGTCTCTGTTCCCCAAAGCCTTGTCAAAACCCAATGCAATTCTCCCTTTGCTGCCTTTTTCCTAGGCCACCAATCAACCTAGGGTAAGCCAGACACATACTGACAGTGAAACAGAACACTAAGGCACTTCCTCAGTGTGCTGGACCCCTGTTATCCCCCCACAACCTTGCACTGCTCTATCATTTGGAAGTTAGTGACCTCCTGATTAGCTTGTGATTGGGTTGTGATAACTTTGTAAATCTGTACTTAAGGCCAACAGGAAGGTGATACCAAACTTTGGAAATCGTCAAGTTTTGGGTTTGTGCTACTGGCCACAAAATACCAGGTGGATAGGAGTGGGAAAAGATGTGACAAAAGTAACTATTAACAATCTTGGACCCTACAGTTGTCCTAAAGCAAGACCCTCTAAGCATTCCTGCACTGCAGCAGGCTGTGTCCAGCACCTCCCCTGACTCGGCACATCTCTCAACTACACACTGCAAAAAGGGCTAGAATTAAATTGAACATCTTAAGACTCAATTATTGTCCACTGCAATTACCAGAGCACTCTAAACTTGAGAAGGCAAGTTTAGTACAGGATGGGCTGTCTTTTCATTCAGCTATTTAACTGCACATAGACATTTGCTAACTTTGTTTCTACGTTGGGTCTATCCATATCCATACTGATTATCTATACTGATTAAGCATATCCTGTAGTCTGTTAGTGTGAACGTTGTCATTATTTATTAACTCCTTAACTGAGCCACAATGTTAATTAAGTGCCACCACAAATTAACTCTCTGATCTGTCCCTCACCATCACTGTATCTTAAGATTGTTGCCTAATTCTAAGCATTGGTATTTTCACCTGCAACAGCTACACATATGTCAACAAGCCCCTATGCAAACACAAAAATTAATTTGAAAGGACTGTATAAGTTCAGAATAAAACCTGATTTTTTATACTATGTCCAAAAACTGAGGGTACACTGCCAGGATGGGAACAGCTCCAGCCTGGCATAAGCAAGCTTATACAGCTATGCAGCAGGCTTGCTGGCACCTGGCGCTGTTCACACAGTCAGGTGTTTACTCACCACAAAGACAAATAAGACAGAGCACTTTATACACGTTTTCCTCACTCCAGAGATCGACTTATTGCGGTGCAGGTGGACACAGTGAAAAAGCACCACCGAGAAACAGCTACAGAAATCGTGGCTTCTTCTCCCATTACCCTACACGACTTCGTGCAAAATGCAAGAAAGTCACTTCCTGTCAAAGTTTTGCAAACTACAGAAGAGTAACTCTACTGCCAAATAAACACTTGAGACCTATCAACTGCAGCAACGTCACAAGCGCACAAGCCGGCAGCCAGGAGGCCCCAAGCCACTCACCTCCGTCCTCCCTCCGCTGGCGGCCACTTCCTTCATCTTCTTTCCGCAGTCTGCAGCCCTTTCTTCCCCGGCCTTTACCTGAGGAGGGTGAACACCATTTCCTCATTCTCCAGCTGCCGCTGGCACCCATGGCGCTTTAGGCCGGCCCAGCCCCGCACGCCACGGCACTCATCCGACCTCGTCGCCCCGGAAAAGCCCAGCCTGGCTTCCTGCACCCCTCAGATTCCTCCAGCCGCAAGCCCACCCCGCGCCCTCGGAGCTGGGAAACTCTCGTCAAGCTACTCTTAGGATGAGGGGAAGGCGTCTGCACTCTCCTACCCCACCCCGCTCGGGCCTGACGCAGAACGAACAGAAGGCCCTGTCTAAGACAGCCCCCCACGCCACCGCGCCCCGTACAGGGCTCCCTCCCCCTGCTCCCGGACGAAGGGAAAGGACTCTCCCGTTCGCTCCCATCCTAAGCCTGACGCAGGACGAAAGGACGGTACCACCCAGGACCCGCTAGCGGTGAGAGCGCGACCCACNGTCAAGGTACGGCCGTGGCTGTTCTGGCTGCTGCGGTGAGAGTCACGACCGCGGAAGGGACTGAAGTGGGACGGGGCTGGAGGGGGGTACCCGGGGAGACACAGGACCATCCCTTGAGGCATGGCTTCAGTGGAAGTGCTCACTGCAAAGGAGACAAAATCTGGTACTAATAGGATGTCTTGATTTTGCGGGGTGTGAAAGAAGTGGAAGAGCTTGTGAGAAGGTTCTGTTAGATCTGGGCTGCAGGAAGGTGCCTGCTTTGCTCAGCCCTGTCCCGAGGGGAAGGAGCACTGTGACATTGCTCAGAAGAGGTGGTGAAGTTCAATCACGGCTTTTTGCTTTGGGACTTTCCTCCCCACCTCTACCCCATTACTGTTGTTATATAATAAGAAGTGGTGGTTGTATTTTAGGAGGATTACTTTTGGCACAACGGGCTCCTGGAACAGTCAGTGCCAAGGCCTTAAGCATCAATGCTTGGGAGAGCTCCCTCAGGGGCCAATTTATGCAAGGGATGAACTCAAGAGATTGCAGCTGAACAAAAATAATGGGAGCTAAGGTGAAAAAGGTAAAACCCCATAGGTTGACATAAGGACAGTTTATTTGAAGGACACAAAGAAAGCAACACAATTGCTTCTCACAATTGCTGCCCCTGTGTGGGGTGTGGTCTGCCTGCCCTGCACCCCCCACCACCACCCTGCCTCCCACTCCAGTCCCACCATATGGTGCAAGGTAGCAGTAGGGTATCAAATATCCATAAACTTTGAGTCTGGCTATCCTATATCTGAACAGCCCCAGCTCCTTGTGATAATTAAGCCTATCTTAGCAGAAAACAGGACATTATCCACTCCTTATTCTAGATCATCTGTGTCATGCTTACCCCCACTACTTTTGTCTCATTTACTTCTTTAGGTCAGAAGAGACCATTAAAGTCATCAAGCACAGTAAGATCATCAGCACGGCCAGCTCAACAGTAAGCCACGTCCCTCAGCACTGCATCTGCACAGTTCATCAATCTCTCCAGTGATGGGGGCTCCACCATTCTCCTGGTAGCCTGTGACAGTCCTGGGCAACCATTTGAAGAACAAAGTTTTTCCCAATATCAATCCTAAACCCACCCTTGGCCTGTTGCTTCTTTTCTGAGCAGAGGAGACCAACTGCCACATATAACCAATTTTCAAGGAGCTGATGAAAGTGATAAAGTCTCCCCTGAGAAGGAAAGCCTGTTATGTCCAGTTCTGGGCCCCTCAGTTCAACAGGAACATGGAGCTGCTGGAAGGAGTCCAGCATAGAGCAATGAGGATGATGAAGGAAGTGGAACACCTCCCTTATGAAGAAAGGCTGGGTCTCTTTAGCTTGGAGGAGACTGAGGGGTGACCTCATTAATGTCTATAAATCTGTGAGGGGTGGGTGTCAGGAGGTTGGAGCCAGGCTCTTCTCAGTGTCATCTAGTGACAGAACACGGGGCGATGGATGTAGGCTGGAACATAGGAGATTTCACATCAATAGGAGAAGGAACTTTTTCACAGTGAGGGTGACAGAGCACTGGAACAGGCTGCCCAGGGAGGTTGTGGAGTCTCCTTCACTGGAGATGTTTAAAACCTGCCTGGATATTTTCCTGTGTGAGTTGGTGTAGACGATCCTGCTGTGTCAGGGGGATTGGACTAGATGATCTTTTGAGGTCCCTTCCAATCCCTAATGATTCTGTGATTCTGTGATTGCTACAATTAAGAAGATGGGAAATAAAATTCTAGAAAAACTGGACCACAGAAATTCCCTACCCGATTTTTCTTTTCCTGGACCCAAGTCTCAACCATTAATAGGATAATGTCATCCCACAGGGCAGGCCCAGTACAAAGAGAGCATGTTGCATGCTGAGGTGTGGTTTTTGCACAACCACAGAGAAAATATCAACCAATTTCCATCTTGTGGTCCAGAGTACATGAGTTGCAAGGCAGACACACACTAAGGCAGGCTACACCAGAAAGGTCTGCACCTTCTCCTAACTGCAACTCTGTTGCTCCAGCTTGTTTGGGTCACCATTATACTGTTCACATGTGCTCAACTGAGCACATGTTGCAGCCAGACCAAGTCACGTGCATCCAGCTGCTGACTATGCTCAGTGTTAAAAGGGTCCTGCTTCCAAACGTGGGGATGAGAGGGGCAACCAGGTTTACTGGACCATGGATTTGATGGCATGGCACATCAGAGCTCATGCAGTACCAAGCCTTAACAGATAAAGGTGTACAGTGCACTCTAATGCCATCAAACCATCAAGGGAACAAATCCATAACAATCAGTAGAGTGACTGGAGGGTCCCAAGAACTAACACTGCTGGAGGTTGAGATGAAACTGATAGGTCACAGCTGGGAGATGTACTCATCGGTAACTGGTGCAGAAACACCTTGCATCCTTGGAATCGACTTCCTCCAAAAAGAGTATTTTAAGGATTTGAAATAAGTCAGCCTTTGGTGTGGCAACAGTAGAGACTGATAATGTTAAATAGTTATCTGCCCATCCTGGTCCTTCAGATGGCTGTTGGGAGGTAGTCGTGCTGAAGCTGGAGAATGAGTGCCAGCAGCACCCATCACAGTACACCACCAGCAGCACAGAATTAACAGAGACATCCTGCACTCCATAGATAACATGATTCATCAATCTGAGAATCTAGATAAGATCAGCAAAGCTTATACGTCCTTCAATAGTCCAGTCCATAAGCCTGATATGATTATGGAGGCTGATTATTAACTTTTGTGGCCTGACATGTTGGAACTCCAATACAAGCCATAGTCCAAAGCAGTGGAATGGCATACCACAATTAACATTGCTAATGCCTTTTTCTCTATTCCTATGCCAGAAGAATGCAGACAGTGGTTTGCTTTCACACAGAGGGGCATATAGTACATCTGGATCCAACTGCCCCACAGGAGGAAACACCCTAACCATCTGCCATGGAATGACCCACAATGCACTGCAGAAAGGTGCAGCTGCAGAACATCTGCAGTACATTGAGACATTGTCAAGTGGAGTGACACAGCAAAGGAGGCTTTGGAGAAAGGTACCAAGATCACTGACATTCTGTTGGAAGCCAGGTTTGCCATAAAAACCGGCAAGGTCAAGGGACCTGCCCAAGAAGTCCAGTTCCCGGGGGTTAAATAACAAGATGGACACTGCCACAACTCTTCGGGTGTGGTGAACAGAATCTCAGTAATGTTTCTGCCTACCAAGAAGGAGACACAGGCATTCCTAGAACAAGTCAAGTTTTGGAGGATGCATATCCCATTGTTCAGTGAGATCTTTAAGCCTGTTAACATCTTTTATCTTACCCTCAGTAGGTTTGCAGATGGCACTAAGTTGAGTGGAAGTGTCAATATGCTTCAGAGTAGGAGGCTCCGCAAGGGGACCTAGACATGCTGGATTGATGTTTCAATAAGTCCAGATGTTGTGTCATGCACTTTGGCCACAACAACCCCCAGAAGATACAGGCTTGGGGAAGAGTGGCTGGAGACCTGCCCAGCAGAGAGGGACCTGGGGATTTTGGTTGACAGCCTGCTGAGCACCAGCCACTAGTGTGGTGCTGGCATGTGGCCAAGAAGGCCAATGCCATCCTAGACTGCATCAGAAATAGTGTGACCAGCATTACCATAGAGGTAATCCAAGAATTACCATAGAGGTAATTCTTGGCCTTGGTGAGGCTGCATCTCAAGTACTGCATGCAGTTTTGGGCACTACAGTATTGGAAGGACATTAAGGTGCAGGAAAGAGTGCAGAGAAGGGCAGTTAGGCTGATCAGGGGTCTGGAGAACAGGTCTTATGAGGAGAGCCTGAGAAAACTGGGACTATCCAGCCTGCAGAAGAGGAGGTTGAAGGGAGACCTCATTGCTCTCTACAACTACCTGAAGGGAATTTGTAGTGAGGTGGTCACTTTTCCCTAGTGACTACTGATAACGGGGTCAAGTTGTACCAGGGGAGGTTCAGATTGGATAGGAAAAAATTCCTCACAGAAAAAGTGGTGAGGTATCAGAACAGGCAGTCCTGGATGTGTTCAACAAATGGTTACGCATGGTGTTTTGGGAAATGCTTTAGCGATTAGGAATTGTAGGGCGGAGGGTTGGACTTGATGATCTTTAAGGTCTTTTCCAATCTTAATGTTTCTATGATTCTTCATACCATGACCAAAAAGAGGGATTGTTTTGAGTGGGGCCCTGAAGGAAGTAGAGCTTTTGGCCAATTTAAACAAGAAATTGTGCCTGCCATGGCCCTGGGATCAGTTCAAACAGGCCCAGTGGTAAAAAACCGTGGTCTGCACTCCAGCCTGTATAAGCTGGTGTCTCTAGCAGAAAGCTCCAGGAGAGACGCAAGGGCATCCTCTTGGTTTCTGGAGTCAAGGGTATTGAGACTCAGAGGCAAAGTACATCCCCAATGAGCAGGAGATACTGGCTGGCTACAAGAGAGTTCATGCTGCCTGAGAAGTAATTGTTACTGAGGAACAGTTCCTTCTGGCACCCAGACTTCCAGTCCTAAGCTCAATGTACAAAGAGAAGGTAGCATCTACTCACTTTGCCACAGATGCTACCAGGAGTAAATGGATGTTGTAGTTTGAAAACCGCTAGCATTTTCAAATGTGCAGCACTTATGCTTCCGTGAAGAAGAAAAGAAAAGGAGTTGTTTTGCTTTGGAGGACCCCTCCCCCACAGGGAACTTGTCCTGGGGGAAGGTGTCACTGGTCCTGGACCTGCTCCGGATGTGTATGTTGGGATCAGCCTATGAAAAGCAGAGCGGGCGGTTTGTTTTAAGTCAGGAACAAGGAAGAAGGAAATCAGGAAGAAGGAAAGGAGGAAGTATGTAGCTTGCTCGTGTGTGCTGCAGGCTCTCTTGGGCTGCGGCTTCTCAGCCTAGCGCCCCCCCCACTGTCCATTCTCGGCATGGTGGCGGGGAGAGGGAAGGACATGGAATGTGACTCAGCCGCAGTTTTTGGGTGACACCGCTGCTACTGCAGGAAGAGCAGATGCACCATGTTTGCGTAGCTCCATGCCCCCAGCCAGATTGCCAGCTGTGATTTGCCTTGGCTTCCAGTAGCGCCAATGTGCCGCGGTCTGGAGACGCACCTATAAGCTCTCCCCAGACCAGCACTAGCTGTGAAGTTTGCCGTAGGTTTTCCAGTGGCGCTGCTGCTTCGGGAACGGAAGACGCTCCGGTTTGCACAGCTCCCTGTCCAGTAATGGGCAGCCCTTGCGTTTGCTGCGGTTTTTTCAGTGGTCTTGGGAAGACTCTGATTCGTGCCGCTGTGCCTCCCAGCTCTGCGCAGCCTTTTCTTTTGGCCTGAACCTGACGCTGCGATCCAGGCAATCTTGGAAGCAAGATTTGAGTGCAACCACCCCCCACAGCGCAGCTTCAGCATGTTGTGGTAAATTTGTGGTACACTGGGGTGCCCTCTCTCCCCTCTGGAGCTGAGAGAGGAGGAGAGAAGAGAGGAGAGTGTCTTGAGAACCCTCTCGGCCTAGTTCNTATTCATGGCTACTAAATCAGTCCAACAGGTGATGCTTTGTGTGAATTGGAAAGGCTATTTCCACTAGGGTTACACCTGAGGTCAAGTTTGCGTGAGACCTTGTTTTCCCTGACTCAGAAGGAAAAGAGCAGCACGGGGCTCCCACGGGAGCAGTGGTGTGAAAACTGCTTTTCTAAAGGGCTGGTCAGAATTTTGAAGTGCAACTTTTTCTCTGTTTCTCCGTTTGTTTTTCCGTTTGTTTTTCCGTTTGTTTCTCCGTTTGTTTCTCCGTTTGTTTCTCCGTTTCTCTTTTCTCTTTTCTCTTTTCTCTTTTCTCTTTTCTCTTTTCTCTTTTCTCTTTTCTCTTTTCTCTTTTCTCTTCTCTTCTCTTCTCTTCTCTTCTCTTCTCTTCTTTTCTTTTCTTTCCTTTTCTTTTCTTTTCTTTTTTCTTTGTCTGTATACAGCTATTAGGTTAATAAACTTCTGTCCAGTATCCTAAGCTATTCATTGTCTGGCAAATTTATCTGAGATGTCATCGAGACCTTACTGCAGAGAATGCGGGCAGTTCATTGATTTGAACCTGCTACAATTGGTGGAGAAACCCCAACCCGCTACAATGGAGTGCCCTTATAACACAGGGAGTTATGCATGGACAGCTTACAGCATCTAGGCCTCGTAGAGGCAGTCACCAATTGGCCAGAGAGCACGAGATTTGAGAGGTCACCAAATGAGTTAGTAACCTGTGCAAATGAAGTCCCTGTGTAAAGACCTCTTAGACAGATGCTATGCTCTTTTCACTGATGGATCTTGTATATTCTAGGGAACCAGCAAAGATGGAGAGGCACTGTATGGAATCCTACTCACTGTGTCTTTGAAG
Organism: Rhinopomastus cyanomelas; assembly: GCA_013400115.1. Classification (NCBI taxonomy): domain Eukaryota; kingdom Metazoa; phylum Chordata; class Aves; order Bucerotiformes; family Rhinopomastidae; genus Rhinopomastus; species Rhinopomastus cyanomelas. The sequence continues at coordinate 679 of VXBP01006768.1, read as the reverse complement.
CAAATGAGTGTGAAATTGATCCAATTTGCTGAGGTCAAAGCTATCTACCTGGTCCTTGATATTGCTGAGTGAGAGTGAAAAATGCCTTATGGGCATCATTAAAGTTCAAGCAGGAGAACTGGAATTGGAAGGGGAAACCGGTCTGGGCAGCTGCTCTGTAGCAAGACATTGCTGTTCAGCTGGATAAGCTGGTGGTAGAAATGCAGCATGTAGATAACCACGTACCAAAAAAGCAATGGACTAGCACCACCGTAGGCAGCAAGTGGATCAGGTGGCCAGGGTGTTCCAGGCAGACCTGGATTGGGACCACAAGGATGAGCGTTTTTTTTTCAGCTGGATGGGCCCACAATGCTACCAGACACCAGGGGAAGGATACTACCTATAGATGGGCCAGAGACTGACAGGTGGATCTAACAGTGGATGTAATCTCTCAGGTCATCCATGACTGTAATGTGTTCTGCCATCAGGTAGGCAGTGGTTGAAGCCTTTGTTGTGTGGGGGTGATGGACAAAGTACAAATACGGATGGGTGATTCTGTGTGTGCAACTGGATGATCTTTAAGGTCTTTTCCAACCTTATAATTACTGTGATACTCTGACAAGAAAAACTTAGAAAACAAAGTACTCTGCTCTATAGTAAAATAACCAGAGATTTCTTCTTCTGTTCAGGAGTATAACAA
>VXBP01006767.1:0-37255 GCA_013400115.1 Rhinopomastus cyanomelas | reverse complement strand
CATCATAAGTGCAGATCAGGTTCATGATCACCTGATGAACCTGCAAGTGTTCAAGTCCATGGGACTGATCTAGGGTAGGGTGTCCCTGCCCATGGTAGGGGAGTTGGAACTGGATGATCCTGTGGTCCCTTTTAACCCAGACTGACTCTATGACTTGGTCTGGGTGATCCTGCTGTGCAGGGGGATTGGACTAGGTGATCTTTCGAGGTCCCTTCCAATCCCTAATGATTCTATGATTCTATGCTGTTGGCCTTCTTGGCCACAAGGACACAATGCTGGCTCATGGCCATCCTGCTGTCCACCAGGACCCTAGGTCCATTTCTCCTATGCTGCTCTCCAATACGTTGGTCTCCAACCTGTAGTGTACCTGGGGTTGTTTTTGCCCAGATGCAAGACTCTACACTTGCCTGTGTTATAGCTGACTGCACAGAATAATGAAAGCGCTGGACCCCAAATGCTATGTTATCAAGGTCTCTGAGTGATCTGGGTGTTCCCTGAATGGGAAAGCTCAGGGGAGCTGGAAGGCAGCAGCACTGAGGGTCAGAATCTCTCGTGGCATGTTGGGCAAACACCATGGGAGGGTGCAGACCCAGGCACTTTAAGAGAGGCAGAACCAGAAGTCACACTCAGACCGCGCTGAACTGCGACAGCACTAACTGCTTTAGCTGCTTTAGCCACCAGGGGGCAAAAAAATTAAAAAAAAAGAAGATAATAATGCAGCAGTAGAGGAGGACCAGGTTACGGTCACCATTGCACATGGATGTGGGAACTCAAACAAAGATCTCTCAACAAGATAAGGCTGTACAGGTGACAAGTGGCCAGGACTGTTTTTCTGGCTGTGTACAGTACAAGTAGGTAGATTATCTGCTTAACTGAGCAGCATGTCTGCAAGATGAGGTTGAAAAGCTACAAGCAGAAGTAGAAAGGCTCAGGAGCATTAGAGAGGCGGAAATAAGAGGCAGAAACAAGGGCCCCTTGTATCCTGTGGTTCTCAGATGGAGGAGAGAAGCCCAAGTAGAAGAGATGAGTGGAACCAAGTGAAGGGCCGTTGCAGAAAGCGAACACTGTCCTTGCCTGCATCACCTTCCCAGTGCCACTGAGTAATAGATATAAGCCCCTACTGGAAGACAGCCAGTCTAATAAGGACACAGAGGACTGACAACCCATACTGTAGAACCTAGCAAGGTTGCATATAGCCAGGAAATCTTCCAGTAATGTGATGACCTCCTCCACAAAGAAGAGAAGGGTCTTAGTTATTGGAGACTTGCTCCTGAAAGAGACTGAGGATCCAATATGCAGAGCTGACCCTCATCATAGGGAAGTCTACAGTTTATTTGGAGCCTGAATCAGGGACATCACTAGGTTGCTCCCTATCCTGGTGAGATCTGCTGACTATTACCCACTGCTGATCTTCCGGACAGGTGGGGGGGTCCCATTATTGACTCTTGGGGGACTCCACTAGGTTCAATAAATATAGGCATGTCTGAGTGGCTAACTGCAATAGTTCTGACCCAAATGTCTTTTAAAGTTGGTATTTTCTATTTTCACAGAGTTCTCAGCTCATTCTATTCAGTCTTGAAATAGGGAATTGAATAAAGCATTTGCCTTTGGGCTAAGATAGGAAGCAAACTTTAGCAAGGCCTGTTGGAACAGGACAAGGCTAATGGTTTTAAACAAGAGGGGAGGTTTATACTGGATATAAAGAAGAAGATTTTACAGTGAGGGTGGTGAAATACTGAAACAGGTTGTCCAAAGAGGTGGTGGAGACCACACCTCTTGAGATATTCAAAGTCAGGTTGAATGAGGCTCTGAGTAACCTAATCAATTTGAAGATGTCCCTGCTTAGCTCAGGGAGGTTGAACTGTGTGACCTTTAAAGGTCCCTTCAACCCAATGCATTCTGTGATTCTTCATGAGATGTTAGGTATTCACTAGCAGGGATCCTGTTGCACAATGTTGACCTAGAAATATAAAGCCCTTAGGCATCACAAAGGTAATATCTTTGTTGTATAGGATGATAGAATGGTTTAGGTTGGAAGGCACCTCAGAGATCATCTCTTTCCAACTCCCCTGCCATGGGCAGGGACACCTCTTACTAGACCAGGATACCTGGGGCCCTGTCCAAGGAGGGGGCATCCACGGACTTCCAGGGAAACCTGTTCCAATGCCTCACCATCCTCATAGTTGGGGAATCCAATAGGGAAGATACAATATAAATCTACTGTCTTTTATCTTGAAACCATTCCCTCTTGTCCCACCACTAGAATGTCTCATAAAAAGTCCCTCTACAGCTTTCTTGTAGGCCCACTGGAAGGCTGTTATATGGTCACCCTAGAGCCTCCTCTTCTCCAGGTCTGAACAGCCCCAATTCCCTCAGCCTCTCTTCATAGGAGAGGGGCTCCAGACCCAATCATCTTTGTGGCCCTCCTCTGTACTCACTCTAACAATTCCCTGTCCTTCTTATATTATGGACTCCAGAGCTGGACACAGTACTCCAGGTGAGGTCTCACAAGAAGAAAGTAAAGGAGGAGAATCACCTCCTTCGGTGTCATCTGTGGGTGACACTCCTTTCGATACGGCCCAGGATATGCTTGACATGTATCTGTGCTAGGGATTGCTCTGACAGATGTAGGATCGTGCGCTTTGACTTGTTCAGCATCATGCAGTTTACACAGGCCCAGTTCTCAGTCCTGTTGAATTCTTTCTGGATGGCCTCGCTTCAATCCAGCTTGTCAACCACACCACACAGATTGGTGTCTTCAGCAAACTTGCTGAGGATGAACTCTGTGCCACTGTCAGTGTTGCTAACAAAGATGTTAAACAGCACTGGATCCAAAACAATCCACTGAAAAATACCACTTGTAACTGATCTCCACTTGTACATAAGGCTTTGATTATAACACTTTGCATGCAATTTTCCAGCCAATTCCTTATCCATTGAGATGCCTATCTGTCAAATCCATATCTCTATTTTAGAGACAAGGGCAGCGTACAGGACAGTGTCAAATGTCTTTCATATATCCGGGTCAATGACATCAGTTGCTGTACCATTGTCAACCAGTGTTTTAAAACTATCTCAGAAAGCCACCAGTTTTGTCAGACATGATCTGCCCTTAGTAAAAACATGTCCGCTGACACCAGTCATCTCCTTATTTCTTATGTGTCTTAGCATAGCTTCCAAGTGGATCTGCTCCATGATCTTGCCAGGCACAAAGGTGAGACTGACTGTCCTGTAGTTCTCCAGATCATCTATTTTTTTATCCTTTTGAAAATAAAACTTATTTTCCCTTTTCCATGTGGCAGGAACTTCACTGGACTGGCATGATTTCTCAAATATGATGGATAATGGTCTAGCGACTGCATCCACTAGTTCCCTCCAGACCCATGAACGTATCTAATTAAGTTCGATGGACTTGTAGACCCTCAGCTTCTTTATATAGTCACAAACCTCATCTAGCCCTACCATGGCTGCTTCTTCCTTCTCCTAATCCCAGTCTTTTATTTCTATGACTTAGCTGGCATAGTTTAAGTGTTTTCCACTGAAGTTAGACACAAACATGTAATTGATTACCACACCCTTCTCCATATCCTGGATAAGCAGGTACCCAGACGGGGCCCAAATTTCCTCTACCCTTCCTTTTTTCACCCATATGCATACAGAAGCTTTTCTTGTTGTCCCTGTTGTCTTTAGCTAAATTTAATTCTAACTGGGCTTTCGCTTTTCTAACTTGACCTCTGTCTATGCTGATAAATCCCAGAATAGATGCTGAGTTTGGCTTCTGTAGTGAAAATTTCATTGTGTTGAATTCATAAAAAAATAGCATGCATGGAGGTGTTTTGTAAATCAAAGCTGAGGAAGTAACTCCATTACCTCCCAGAAAAAGCATAATATCTTTCTTCTTAGACTGGTCACTTTTTTGGGTACCTGGTTACATGAATGGAGAATCTATGCTATATACATATGGGAAAAAGAGGCTAAAAATAGTAAAAATTGAATTGATGGAGACTGAGAAGGACATAAAGAGAGAGAACTTAAATAATTACTATTTATTGCATGCACTACCTATAAACACTGTAGTTCTCAAAAAGGTCAGCCTTCATGTGCAAATGGAATAGATCAGGTTTGTGCATGTGATAGTGCAATCAGCAAAAGATTGGGCCCCGGGTATTGGTATAGGTTGGGGACCGACCTGTTGGAGAGCAGCACAGGAGAAAGAGACCTAGGGTCCTGGTGGACAGCAGGATGACCATGAGCCAGCAATGTACCTTTGTGGCCAAGAAGGCCAACAGCATCCTGGGTTGGATCAGAAGAGGGGTGGTTAGTAGACCAAGAGAGGTTCTCCTCCCCGTCTACTCTGCCCTAGTGAGACTGCATCTAGAGTACTGCGTCCAATTCTGAGCCCCTCCATTCAAGAAGGACACAGAACTGCTGGAGAGAGTCCACCACAGAGCCACACAAATGATTAAGGGCGTGCACTATCTCCTTGACGAGGAAAGGCTGAGGGAGCTGGGTCTCTTTAGCTTGGAGAAAAGGAGACTGAGGGATGACCTCATTAATGTTTGCAAAAATGTGAAGGCCAATTATCAGGAGGGTGGAGCCAGGCTCTTCTCAATATCATCTAATGATAAGACAGGGGGCAATGGGTATAAGATGGAATAGAGGAGGTTCTGTGTAGGAGAACTGCTAACAGAGCTAGCGCTGAGCAGCGCTCTGGACAACCCAGCACTGAGCCAAGAATAGCTGCCAGGTGCCTCTGAGAATGGCCTTGGAGGCCTCAGCAAGAATGATAGAAGGCCTCAGCAAGGATGATAAGCAAGCAAACCAATTATAGAGGAATGTTAACCAGACTGTGGGAATCAGAGAATGGGGCCGTGTTTGGGAAAGCTGGAGGGGCTGTCCGATCAGGTGCGGGAAGGAACTGAGTTGTGTAACCTAACCAATCTTGAGCTTGGCTTTTGCAATATGTATGAACCTCATTAAGAACTGTATAAAAGAGCTTGGATTTAGTTAATAGACGACTGCTAGATCATATTGATCTGTTGTGCAGCCCCTTCTCTCGGCAGTTCTACACAAATATGAGGATCTTTTTCACAATGAGGGTGACAGAGCACTGNAGGAGGGTGGAGCCAGGCTCTTCTCAATATCATCTAATGATAAGACAGGGGGCAATGGGTATAAGATGGAATAGAGGAGGTTNGCCTGGATATGTTCCTGTGCGACTTGATCTAGGTGAAGCTGATGTGGCAGAAGGATTGGACTAGAGGATCTTTTGAGGTCCCTTCCAATTCCTAACATTCTGTGATGCTGTGATTTTGCGACTGGTGTTTGAGATTTTGCTAAGCGAGCTCCTGTCAGTTTTACAGTTAACTCAATTACATCTGTAATTTAGGATTTATAAATCTCATTTCTTATGTAATTTAATGTGAAAGTTTACCAGTGTTAACCAAGATTAGCTCATCATAGAATGAGATATTTTTTAAGTCAATAGGAAAAAAATGTCTGCCTTGCACCAAGATTTGGACTACATATAGTTTTCAATGAGACAAAAAAAAAAACTCTATGGAACTTTTAGAAAGAGTACTAGTACCTGCTGAATCAGAGGCTACCATAGGCTTTTTGGGAGAAATTAAGAAAGACATTTAACATTGAAATAAAAACACCTCCTTGCAATACACATATTAATATTTTGCTATGAAAACTGCAGATTATTTTATTAGTATTATTAATAATGTCTCTATTAACACTTTTTAATGAGATAGACATTATTAAATAAAATACAAGGTATGTTAATCACTTGGAAAGTAAGTAAAGTTGCTTTGCATGTTATGGGAGATTTCCTGTGCTGAGTAAAGTCTTTTCTGAAAGTGATCCTGCAAGTCGTATTACCTTTTGTGTTAATGCTGTTTATTGAAATTGTGATGAAGGAAGCTCTTTAATATGAGAAACTCTTTTTTTGCTGGACATTAGATCTGGTTATTAGATGTTAAACATTCAAATATTAGAGTAAGGATTTTTTAATCAAACCTGATATAGACACAGTCACCTGGGACCTCCCCAGTTACCCAGGACAGGTGATAATTGAGTCAGTCATCAGCAAGTTTGCAGATGATACAAAGCTGGGGGCAGATGTGGCTGAGTTGGAGGGTAGAAGGGCTCTGCAGCGGGACCTCGACCGCCTGGACAGTTGGGCAGAGTCCAACAGGANCAACTACCTGAGGGGTGGTTGTGGCCAGGAGGAGGTTGCTCTCTTCTCTCAGGCAGCCAGCACCAGAACAAGAGGACACAGCCTCAAGCTGCGCCAGGGGAAATTGAGGCTTGAGGTGAGGAGAAAGTTCTTCATTGAGAGAGTCATTGGCCACTGGAATGGCCTGCCCAGGGAGGTGGTGGAGTCGCCAACTCTGGAGCTGTTCAAGGCAGGATTGGACGTGGCACTTGGTGCCATGGTCTAGCCTTGAGCTCTGTGGTGACAGGTTGGACTTGATGATCTATGAGGTCTCTTCCAACCTTGATAATACTGTGATACTGTGATACTGTGATAAGTGATGGAGAGTGGCTTAGCCAGCTCTTGCGCCAGCTGCCTCAGCACCCTAGGATGAATCCCATCCAGACCCATAGACTTGCTAGCATCTAGGTGGCACCGCAGGTCACTAACTACTTCCTTCTGGATTATAGGAGGGATATTCCGCTCCCCATCCCTGTCTACCAACTCAGGAGCCCAGTTGCATTGAGGATAGCCAAGGTTTTTGTAAAGACTGAGAAAAGGAAGGTATTAACTACCTCAGCCTCCTCCCTGTCTCGTTACTGGGTTCCACTCTTCATCCAGTAAGGAGTTTTCCCTGGCCCTCCTTTTGTTATTAATGTGTTTATAAAAGCACTTTTAATTATTCTTAACAGAATTGGCCAGATTAAGTTCTAACAGCCTTTGCATCTCTAATTCTCTTTCTGCATGTCCTTACAATATGTTTAAATGCTTCCTGATTCACCTGCCCCTCTTTTCAAAGTTGATTCACTCTTGTTGTTTTCATGAATTCTCACAAAAGAACTGCTCAACCAGGCCAATCCTCTGCCCCACAAGCTCATTTTTCAGCACTAATGACAGACTGCTCCTGCACCTTCATAACAACTCTTCAGTCATGTGAGTTATCCCACATTATCTCCGTGATACCAGCGAGGTTATGGCCCTGCAGGCAGTACAGAATCTGCACCACACAGAAACCCTTGCAGGTGCAATTTACATATTGCTCCATTATTTATTTGTTCATGCGAGGAAGATGGTTTTGTGCCAGTGTAGCAAAAGGATATCTGCGTTTGCATTATTAGGTACTTCCTTAGCTTTAAAACTAAAATAACAAGTTTTAATGCCTAAAGCAGCTGTAAAACATATTTATCCCTCTGTCTTGGTTCTTTGAAGATCCTGAGATTGTCACAGAAATTTTAAAACCTCCTTGTCTGGTATTTCGTAATTCAGTTTACTGGAATAATTTGACACATCCAGTAACTGTTCTCCGTTGCTACCTGACCAGGTGAGCACACAGTCAGCATTGTAACTGTTAGTGTATAGGATTAAAGATCAGATAACTCAGCAGGGAGAAGCTGAAATGTCGAGATGAACAAGGAGGGAACAACTGATGATGATGCATCAGGAGTTCAAACTTATTGATTGATATACACTGTCTTTTATACTCAAAAGGCTACCAGGGTATGAGATCACGTGTAGATCAGGCATTCTCTGATTGATACAACACCCTGTTACCACGTTAAGGACACCAGGCTAATACACTGTGATTGGTTACCTAAAACTATACAAATCAATCTCTAGATGTGACTTTACCATCCTGCTTCAGCGCGTTTCTCTTCCTCCCACAGCCAGTATGGAAACAACCTGCTTAACTCTCACGGCTCTCCTTACCTTGAGCTGACCTTCAAAATATTTTCTATCCCTGGCCTGGATGGGCCACAGGTCCCTGTTCTTCTAAATACATTGCCACACTGAAATGCAAACATAGGCAGAACAAACCCTCTTGTAAGAAACCCCCCAATATCACTGGCCTCAAATAAGACCCTACCTTGTGCTATATTGAAGTACAGGGCCAGTGAGTTTCTTTTGTTGATAGTGTACAAGCAGACTTAATCTAGTAGACTCGCATTTGCGCTCAGTCTTTCCTTGTACTTAACCTCCCAGTAATAGACTGCCTTCGTGGTTCACCAAGAATGATTCAAACATTGCTGGAGGGAAATATACATCAACTTCATTCTGCTTAGAATAAGCTCCTTCAAATTGTGGGCATAGGGATAGCAGTAGAAGTGTTCCTTATAGACTTCTTTCTGTAGCACAAAAATTTGAAGCACACTTGGCCCTCGTATGCGCTGAGGGAAGAAATTTAATTCTGATCAATGACTGCAGCATGAGCTACATGATGTCTCTGAAAACTTTTTTGCACTAGAAGCTCTGAGACAAAAATTTAAAATACAGCCTTACTGTGACCCGCACTAATAGCTGCTTCAAGAAGACAGTTGGAGGAAGCTTTCTTCGGTGTCTGAGTCAGTTGCGTATGTGAAGACAAGGCCAGGATCTTCAAGGTACTAGCCACTTTTCTTCTAACATATTAACAAGACTAAAGTATTCATTACACTTTAGGGTAAGGCATTGAGTAAAACTGCTGAAGCCTCTCTAGAAAGTCTTTAGTACCATATTCAGAGGTGCAGAAAACCTAAGGACTGGTCAATTTATTCCCACATCTGGCACAGCCATCTAGGAAAAATAAGATGATTTTGACATATTTCTCCCTCCATTACTTGTTTCATCAGCTCAGTGGACAATTTGCACATACTCCTAGGCTGTAGGAGACTAGCTTAGGAGGTATAGTGACTCAGCTCCTTAAATACTCACTCTTGGCAGGATCAAAGGTAGCATCATTTGGCATCAGGCATCCCAAGTGAGCACATGCTGTGTCATGAAGCAGAATAAAGGGCTAGTGGTGAAAGACATTTGTCATAGCCTCCCACAAATCATTTTGCAGTCACGAAGCTTGAATTAAAGACAGTCTGTGTCTGCTGAAGTCAAGGATTTTTTGTCATGTTCTTTACTTTCTTAAGGCTCCTCCTTCCTTAACTTTCGTATCAATACCTGTTCTGACCAGCAAAATTGTTCCTGTGACATAAATGTTCCTCATCTACAGAAGTGACTCACACTAAGTCCTGAGCGGCCTGCTTGCCAGGACCTTGCTCTTAATGAAGTTTCCGGAAAGTGTTGTTCAGAACTGCACTACAAAACCACAGTATCCTGGAAGAATGCCTCTTCATCAAATGGTTTAACAAATTGCTTTGTGTGTAATGGTATCATCTTTGGGTGGTAAATTGGGGCTGAATGACAAATGTGTCACAGGAATTTGCTTGCAGACCTATTGCTATGTACAGCACAGGGGGAAATGTCACTGTCAGCAAAAGTATCATAGGGTGATGAAGATACTACATACTTCTTATAAGAAATATTGCCTTTTAGGCATAAACTAAAAAAAATTTCTGTGAGCATTAGAAACTGTAACATAGACATGGCATCGATCTGGTAAGGTCAGAAGAAGTTGTTAATCGTGGCCATGAAGGGAATGAGCTATGCCTTTCAACTCAGCCAAAGTATAGATACTCATGAATCATAGTGTATCAATGTAAAGAGATAGATCAATAAGTAGATATACAGATGATGTATTTATACACTTAGATTTTATTTTATGCAATAAACTTGCCAAGTAAAACTAATCAATTAAACAGAATCTAGGTATCAAGTATTAGGAACTGCGTCTCCATCTAGAGAAAATGGTTCTGGTTACACTGGCAGTTGTCAACTTGACAGTATTAGATACAACTCCACTGTGTCTGTCAGAAAGGAGCACTGGATTCTCTAGATTGACCTGTGTAGCGAGCAACTTTACATTCTACATCTTAATCTGACTTCCTGTTCTTATTGAGATAGAGGGTGTCTTGAGAGACGTCCTTCTTTAAGTAATGATTCAAAGCACTTAGAATTTGCAATATCTTTTTACTTACTTTTCTTTAGCATTCTGCCTTCAGCATCCAAGCACTGCTGAAGTTCAGACATTACTATGTGGCTTGTGTACCTTTTCCTCAGCAGCAACACAGTTTTATGGAGTTATTTATCGTCAGTCTGCTCTCAGCGCCTATCTTGCATCTACTTTCCTTCTCAACTGGCCAGTAGTTGCTTAAGTTGTGACACAATATCAGTTCAGACTTTCCTTTGAAAGACTGTTCTCAGCCTAGGTCTATCTATTGCTCTAGCTTTCAGTCTTACCTGCAATGTAATTACACAACTGAGGGTATGATGTGGGGGAAAGAATAAGGACTTTGATTGGAGAAATGGGAAGGATAAACATGTTGTCGTGAATAAGCAGGTGGTCCCACAGTGATTGATGCTTGCTGAAAAGAGTTACAATGATCTTCCTTACATGGGCATACTTAAAATTAATTCTTCACCTACATTTTTATTTGTTAACTTTTCAATCTCACTTTAATTCATTGTTGAGGAGCGAATTTTCTGTATCTCAGAAATTAATTTAGATTCTTTTGCGTTTATCCATCTTTGTTATTTTTGAAAATTTGACTGACAACTAACAGTGCTTTGCATCAGTGGCAGAAAGAAGTTACTTTCCTTGTCTTGGGCTTTACTGTATTTTCATACAGACAAGGCCATATGGATTTGCTTTAGCCCAACACACAAGATCACAGGGTCATCTCAGAAAATTACCTGCAGCACCAGTGTTTTGTGGCCAGTGTTTCATTACACTAGTAGTGATTTGCTTTGTCACTTTGTTTTGAGAATAGGACGTGACTCCCTCTTGCAGTCTTTCTGATGCCTCTGTTGGTCACTTGGCCTGAAGTGGAAGGTTAAGTGGTTTATTTCCATGCCTTTTCTTCATTTTGGCTCTGAATCATGGATAAGCTAATGAGCTTTGGAATTAAGATACCGAGCAGCAGCCAAGCATGTCCTAATAGTCACATCGGAGCCACTCACAGTTCTCTGTCCAGACTTGTAGGAATGAGGGAGTCTGAGACCTCATCGTCATACTTTGAGCCTTTCTAGCAAGGTGTGTCTTTCCCATTCGCCTGAACTTGCAAAACTGAAGGTTGCAGTGCAACACATTCGCTATATACACATCCTGCTGCTTTGTTTTAACGGGGATGTCAGAGTCAGAACGGAGAAATGTGCCAATGAAGCATAAAAAAGTAAATACTTTTCAAATACAATTGCCATTCAGAAAGACCTAGCATGATTTTCTACAAAATCTCTCTGAATCCTTCTGTTTCTTAGAAACTTGAGAGGCAGGTAAGGATGCAATGCAAAGAAGCTGTTAAAATATCAGTCTTTGCCAATCGTTACAACATGGCTATCACAGCCAAAGAGGAAGGTAAATTCAGTCTTGCACAGTGCCAACAGTGTGATGAGAAATTTATGGATAATTCTGCATGCTGTGACACTCACTGTGTTCCTCTCTAGGTTAGACTTCTGATAATGGGGCACTGCAGACTCTAGTAGATGTACACTGGAGTCTTTATGAGATCAGATTAGATTGCAACTCCAGGAATTCAAAGTCTACTCCAAGAAACATCTGGGGAAACCACTATAAACAGAAAGCCATTGCACAGTCTACATTGTGGTTTTCTAATGTTCTCCAATAATAAAAGAAAAAAACCAAAAAATGTCTGCCACACATTTTCTGAATACTGGGAACGAAAAGAGGTTAGGAGCTTCTCTCATATCTGTGGAAAACCATGACTTGAATAGGTTAATCCACCCTGAACTTGGCTGTGAACCTCAGGCAACACTTTATCAAATGAGAATGTCATCAGGTTGATTTATGTGCTGATCTCATTGTGACTGTGATTTGCTTTTCGTATAAATGGCAACAGTAGATACCCAAAGGTGGTTGCCTGTGTACAGACTGGAGATATCCACAAGGCTAAATCACATGTAGAACCAGTCTGCTAGGCATCCAGGAAAGTTATTCTGTGTTACCATTTCAATGAAAGTAGCCAAGTGTGAGCAATCTCTCTGTTGATTCATAAATAATTCTTTGGTGCAAAAATGCTCTGAAACACAACAATGTTTTGCTGAGTTCATGTTACAGTGCCATCTAATCCTCTTGTGAGGCAGACAAGATGCTTCCTATGACTTGTGTCTACTACCAACACATTTAGAGACTTTATTCTTAATCAAGACATGGAGAGGGTGGGTAAGAATAATGGTAGCAACTCATTACTGCTCCAGAGACCCCTGGGAAAACACATGGGATAAAAGTACAGAGAAAGGCTTTTGAAGTAGGAGTGAACAACTCACTCTGTCTACTTGCCCAGCATTACATCAGGGGCGATATATTTCCTACCTGACTAAGTTGATACTCAGCTTCTGCCTTGGAAAATGCAGATACACTCATTCTGATTTTTATTATGTCTGAGCATTTAGAGGAAGCTCAATTACTGTTACACCATTACATCTCTAATTTTTGGTAATACTCTTGTTATGGGGACAGAGACATAAGCAATGATGTAATATATTTCAAGATGCTGTTGAAGCATACTGCTGCTTCATAAGATATTACAAAGCATGTTTAACTGGACACTGTCTTCCCATTTACTAGTTGCAGAGTTACTGCCTTCTAGTCAGTACCACTTTTGCTCTGGAAAAATAATGCAAATGAAATATCTGGCCTAATGTTACAGAATCATTTCTGTTCTGTGCTCCAGATTTCATTATATTACCTGTCATGAACCTGAAATGGTGTTCATATGGGAAAGCATATAGCATATCCCATAGTTTGTGACTGTGGAGTGTTACCAGCTAAGGTCTCTGAATCCAGTAGGTGCATAGAGCAGAAGCCAACACGTACTGGTGGACTGCCTCCTGATAAAAATTAATTTAGGGTACTTCTTATCACTTATTATTGTAGCTTGATTGTCCCATTGTGCAAGGAACTGTACAAGCATGTATTGAGAGATACAGAGTATGTGTATATGAGGAAGGAGATAGAAGCCTGTTTGAAGCTGAGGTAAACTTCAGAGCCTGTATCCAAAGACTGGGGAATAGTTCACACAATTCTGGAAGTAGGTGTTTTGCTTGAGGCTTGTGCAGAGAACAAGTGGCTTGTCTATCTGCAGCAACTTTGTACATTTGGCTGGTCTCTTTAGATAATGATGATAAAAGCCAAAAAACTGGACATAGCTGTGTTTCTGGAAGCTAGCTGCACCATTACCTTTTTGCTCCTTGAACTTCCATGTCACTCATCAGCCTGAACTGAATCTCACAGCAAAACCAAGGCATTCTGCAAAGATTGAGTCATAAAACATTTGTAGCTCCTCTTGGATTATGACTTGAGCAACTACATGTAGCTATAATTTCAGCTCCTACTGTGTGCAACCAACAGTTGAGATTGTCAATGAATTGATGTTCAGATATTAATCTTATCAGTACTTAAAACCCACCAAAATGCAACTACTAAGATCAGGTGGTATAACTTTAATTTTGCAGTCAGCCCCTACTTTTGATAAATAAAATGTTCTATAAGTAAGCTTCCTTTGTTTTGTTTTTCTGTGTATTTAAGAAACACATGAATGGTGTCTTAACACTAGTAGCCTATCAGTCTTGAGAGTGGTTAGCGGACCTTGAAGAATTAATTTTTATGTGGAAAATGCTGTGGAAAGCCATTCTGGACCTAGGTTCTTTACTGCTACTGCCCTTGGAGAGGCTAAAGACTGGCTAAGAGCTGACTAGTACTGGAGAGCCTGGGAGCCATTTCAGCCCCATTCCACTCTGATTTTCTAGTTAAGGAGACAACACGTTTAAACCTCTCACTGAGACCACCAGTTTCTGTCTTTACTGGTTTTAATGGATGAATCTGCCCCAGAGCACCCCTTCTGCCTCTCTGCCAGTCTGTCACTCTGAAGCCTTAACCGTACTGAAAGTCTGCAGAGGTCATTCAGAGTGCTATAGGCATCCTCTCCATGGTAAAATGTCTCCTGAATAACTCACTTAGACAAAAGACAAAGCAGGGGACACAGCCTTCTGCTGAAACAGAAGAAAAACTGGATGGTAAAATCAGAGTGAGATAAAGTATCTGTGTGAACAAAGTACACAAATATTCACAGGAGCAAAAAACATGGTGTAGCTGAACATGTCTCAAAGCTGAATTCAAACTCACTGAGTGCACAGGCTGAAAGGTGGACTTGAAGAGTGTAGCGGGTTGGGGTTAAATAAACTGCTTTGCATTCTCCATCAATTGTAGCAGGCTCGAATCAATGAACTGCCCGCATTCTCTGCAGTAAGGTCTCGATGACATCTTGGACAAATTTGCCAGACAATGAGTAGCTTAGGATACTGGACAGAAGTTTATTAACCTAATAGCTGTATACAGACAAAGAAAAGAAAAGAAAAGAAAGGAAACTAAAACCCAGCAAGTTGGTGCACTCAAACTAGAAACTGCATCACAAATACCATTGCACTATCTGGGGAAATTACAATGGGAAGTCACTATCGTTTGGGCCTTGGTTCACGTCAGAGATCTGAACAACAACAAAAGCATGCTANAGTTGGTGCACTCAAACTAGAAACTGCATCACAAATACCATTGCACTATCTGGGGAAATTACAATGGGAAGTCACTATCGTTTGGGCCTTGGTTCACGTCAGAGATCTGAACAACAACAAAAGCATGCTAAACCAGAGACAAGTGCTACCACCCTCTCCCTTAACACCCCAATCGCACCCCTGGGTGCAGGCGACATGCACTTCCAAGAAAACTCCAGTCTCTGTTCTTCCAATCCAAGATTTAAGGACTCTCAAGTCCTTCTGCTTTTCTTCAACTGCACACGAAGGAGTTCTCCCTCAAACTTAAAGCACCCCCAGTCTTCCTCATTGGCAGAAAATGACAAACATCTTCTCTTCCTGTTGACCAGTCTCTCCAAAATGGCAGCGATCCATCGCACAGCCCCAGTCACGTGGGGGATCCAAGATGGAGACAGATTGCATTGCTGTATCAACAGGGCCACACCCACACTCCCCACTAGGCCGAGAGGATTCTTAAGACCCTTTCCTCTCTTCTCTCCTCCTGTCTCAGCTCCAGGGGGGAAGAGAGGGCTTTCCAGCATAACACAAATTTACCACAAAATGCTGAAGCTGCGCTGTGGGGAGTGGTTGCAGTCAAATCTTGCTTCCAAAATCGCCCAGACCACAGCATCAGGTTCAGGCTGAAAGCAAAAGGGCTGCGCAGAGCTGGGGGGCACAGCGGCATGAATCAGGGTCTTCCCAAGACCACTGAAAAACCATGGCAAACGCGAGGGCTGCCCATTACTGAGCAGGGAGCTGTGCAAACCGGAGCGTCATCCGTTCCCAAATCAGCAGCACCACTGGAAAACCTACGACAAACTTCACAGCTAGCGCCAGGCCGGGGAGAGCTTATAGATGCGTCTCCAGACCGCGGCACATCGGCGCTACTGGAAGCTGAGGTGAATCACAGCTGGCAATCTGGCCAGGGGCATGGAGCTACGCAAACACAGTGCATCTGCTCTTCCCACAGTAGTGGCGGCGGTGCTGAAAAACTGCGGCTGAGCCACATTCCCTGCTACCCATTCCCCACCACCATCCCAAGAACAGACGGACGGGGCGGGGGGGCACTCAGCTGAGAGCCCGCAGCCCAAAGGACCCTGCAGCACATACAAACGAGCTACATACTTCCTACTTCCTTGTTCCTGACTTCCCAACTAAAAACAAACCGCCCGCCTTGCTTTTTATAGGCTGACCCAAACAATGCACATCCGGAGCAGGTCCGGGACCAGTGACACCTTCCCCCAGGACAAGTTCCCTGTAGGGAAGGGGTCCTCCAAAGCAAAACAACTCCTTTTCTTTTCTTCTTCATGAAAGCAGAACTGCTGTACATTTGAAAATGCTAGCAATTACAACAAAGAGCCTTTGACCTATTTCAGCTTTGGGGCAATTAAAAGAGTTTTTGACCCTGGTAAGGTAGGGTAAAGTGTATGCAGGGAAATAAATACTCTTTGAGGAGCTTTTTGTTACACTTCTCACACAAAACCACTCACTTTCACAGATCACCCTCTTAAACCTCTATAAATATGGAGACCCTGAAGAACCAGATACAGTTAATGCTTAAAGAAGTAGTTTCATCAGGAAATAAGTTAGAACAAAGTTTCTTGAACTGTCCCTCAATTATTTTAAATGGAGAAGTCTGGACTAGTGGGTAGTTTGCCCCATTTGAAAGTAGTGGGGTTTTATTCAGCAAAGTGACAGGTCAAATATCCTGGAAGAGATGTAAATAAGCTTTACTTGCAAAATGGAAATTTGTTTCCTGTAATGCACTGAAAAAGACCTAATGGATCACAGCAGAGATCTGACTGAGCCGGTGTCTCCAAAGCAATGAAATAAGACACTCAGGGGTCATACAGAATAGGGGTAGAGAGATGCTTGTGGCTGTATGTAGCATTAGGCATCACAAAACATTAGAAATTTGTGAATAAATTCAGAAAGGAGCAGCAAAAATCACCTGAAGTAAAAAAAAATTCACTTCACTGTGAGGTTATTTGAGAAGTATGGACCGTTTCATATTTTCAAGGGGACGGACTTGATGTCATTCTCTAGGGAGCTAGGCGGAGAAGGGATCACAGACCTTTCTTATGTGTTGCAAAATAAGCTCAATGAAGAAGGTAAAGGCCAGGAGCCAGAGCTAGAGTAATTCAGACCAGAAGGAAAAATGGAAAATTTTATGGGGAGTGAGTCATCATTCACTTATCAATAATAACAGATCTTCTTGTAATTGAAGACTGAAAAAAATACCATAAGAAACACTGTAAATCAGTTCAAATTTGATGAAATTCAGTGGCCACGCTTGAGATCAGAGTAAATCATATTAGTGATATACTTAGGTCCTTAGGAATAACTTGTGCTTAGGTATTTGGGCAAGCATTATAACTTTTCAAGTACTTGCTAGTTAACCACTTTTTCATTCGTGTAGCAAATGGTATTTATGGCTTGAGCACAAGTATTGTCAGAAAAGATACAGATCTATTATGCTCTGTTTATTGTAGTGAGAGACTTTTCTGGAAGGGTGAAGACAAGTTGCAGAGCTGCAAAGACATGACGAAGAAAAGCATGAACGAGGAATGATTGCCAGACTTCTGGATGCATTTCCACAGAAAAAAAATCAACCTGTTTTCTGGCAAAATAACTCTTAGGAAACCTAGGGTATGAATTAGACAGCAAAATGGTTTCTCTTTTTATTCCCAATGCAGTACTTGACCGTTAACATACTAAAGGTTCCAACAGTAATAATGTGAGGTAAAAAATTCACCATAGAGTGAGGTAGGAGGCAGGAGGCCAATGAGCTTCCTTTTTTGCATCTCACAGTAACATCATACATCTGAAAGCAAAGTGCTGTCTCTCTGTCAGGATGTACATGAGTCTGAAAATAGATTCTGGTTCAGAACCTCTTAGAGGTTTGTTCTGAGGGTCCTCATACACCACCAGGGATGCATCTCAAAACCAAAGTTTCCCATCCCCCTCAGACAAAAGCTCCATTCTTCTTCACAGAATGTAAGAAAAGCCACTTGTTTGTCCTTCTTGAAGGTTCACTCAGAGCTTCTGCTGATGCTGAATGACCAGTACTGTTTGTGTAACCTGAAAACCAGCCAGCATCATAGCACACAGAAAGAGGAGAAGGCAGGGAGGCCCTTCTGTAACTAGCTCCTGGTGGAGAACCTCAGACCTTTCCTCATAATTCTGCTGTTTGTCAGTAGACTCTGGCTTAAACTTGCCAACATGGCAGAGAGATCTGGACACTCTTCCAACATACATATATATTACTTACTTACTTTTCTGCAGTTGTCTTCTCCTGTATACAACATCTGCCTTCATTAGTAGAGCAAACAAGAGAGATGGGTCTGTGAGCATGGAAGGCAAGGCTCAGGCTGTTACTCCCCTAGGTTCAGAGACTATCATCCAGAGCATTAGCAGAGACTAATTTCCAGCTAGCAGATGAAAAGCAGGAGGTCAGAAACCAGTCAAGGTCATCAGATCAATCTGGAAAAGACAAGCAGATATTTTGAAAACTTATTTACATAAGATGGCTTTGGGGAATACATGTTAAGATGGGACTTAAAAGTTAACGGTTTCTGTTGTTACAGCATCACTATCCTCTTCACTGAACTGCACTGCAGTCATAATCTCACATTCTAAGGTACCCTCTTCCCCATGTGCTTCATGGGTACTTTCTACTGAAACACAAGACATTTCAAAAGTCTTAGAAAAGAGAAGCTAAGTCAGAGACAAATTGTGTGAGTAAGGCAAAGCAGCAGGACAGATTTGCCTCTCAAATTATGATGTTACTATGGAATCACTTTCTGTACGATCTTCATCCCAGCTACTCCCTGTAGCAAAACATTCAGCTTTTACTCTATAGTAAGTCAAAGACCATGACCACCAGTTTGCAGAGTCTGGTTGTGTTAGCTGATGTTTGAGTGAGATGCTGTTCAAGAGGGATCCCTGTCTGCAAGAAAATGCCAAAATATCTGACCAAGGACACTTGCGAGGATGACAATTTTCCTGCCTGTTCAGAACATCTCAATCCACCTATTTCCACCATAGAGTAATGTGGTTTTCAGCTCAGCTGGAGTGATACAGAGAAACTGCAAACTGGCAAGGGACTAGTATAATGCTTTTAGAATTTATCAGTGGGGCATGATGAGAGCCATAGTTCAGCTTTTTAACGTACTTGGTTTCTGATACAGTAAAATCAGCATAAAACAAAAGGGCCAAAGTTTTGTGAGGCTTTCATGTGTCTCAGCAAGAATATATTTTGTTATGTTATATTTTATCCCAAGTTTGTTTCAGGATCCCCTTTTTTCAAATAGCTGGAAGCCTTTTGCTATTGTTTTATGAAAATTACTTTTGATGATAGACCCATCACTGCTTCATGTTATTCATGGTGACAGTGCAGTTATGAGTAATTTCTTTCTGCACAGCATGACATGCATTCACTCAGAACTTACCAGACGCAAAAGATATTTGAAAAAACATATTTTCCTACTAAGCTGTCACATACTGCTCATAGAGAAGGAGTGGTTTCATCACCCAGTACATCGATGGGCTGGTTGGACTGCAGGCCTCTGGAAAGTCTTTCTGCCCTACTCCTCATCCCATTCTCAGCCGTCCTTCTTCACAGTGAGTTAGTCGTATCAAGAAGGCAGAGACAACACGCTGCCTCACTTTAATGCCGATGCCATAAGCCGAACTACCACAACACAAAGCATGCAGCATGTCCTCTGATCACATAAGAATGCCAAGAATGCAGCAGCTACATTAGGGCTGACTTGAAAGGGCCATTCATCTCTGAGGTGTGCACATGGTAGGATGCAGCATTTCCTAACAGAAAGACTGGGGAACAGTCTTTCTGTTCCCCAGGATGTCCTCTCTGCAACCTAATGCATTGCTGCACTGTCTTCGTGCTTTTGTCTGCCTCCTGTTCTGTTTGTTTCCAGGCAACTTTATCCACCCCCAAGCCCAGCCCAGAGACAGTTTTACATAAACTCTTTATCAAATCAGGGTCCTGATGTGGGTATCAGTGATAAAAATATCTTTCCACACCTATGAGACCTGGAATCAAGTACCATAGAGTGCTGAACATGATGGTTATTATATAAATGAATTTATTTGACTTCACGTCAAATGTAGAGTCATAGAATCACAGATTGCTTGAGGTTGGAGTGGACATTTGGTGTTCATTTAGACAAACCCTCAGCCATGAACAAGGGCTGATTCAACCTCAACTCTCTGGGCAAACCATTCCTGTGCTTCACCATATCTCTCAGAGCAAGTGGTGAGAGCTAGCAGATCTGATGTGGAGCTTCTGTTTGTTTGTAATTTAGTGTTTCTGCAGATGTAGGTATTTAAAAACTCTAAAAATAATGGCTTCTGGTATTTGCTTGATGTGTTCCTGTGGGTTGCCCTGGCCGCAGAAAGGTGAAGAACTGTCCATCTTTTTCTGTTTGCATATACTGAGCAACCATCAGTTGCAGGAGTTGCCTCAATTTCTTAGTGCCCAAGATGTATTGATAACTTGGACTTGTAGAAAATATTAGCCCTCCTAATTTGGATGCTTTTAAAGTCTAGGGAAACTGACAAGATTGCTAGACATGTAAAATTTTTCTCAGTTGTTTCCATCCTTACTCACAGAAAGAAAGCCGTGCTGGAATAAAATACACAACAATGCTCATTAAGTAAATTGGATACAAAATTGTTGGCTATATTTTTAAAGTAATAAACAGTTGCAAGTTAGAATGACCTTCAAGTTTTGACACTTCAAGTTTTTGTCACTGAGTAGCACCTTAAGTGCAATGCACTTAAATGTAACTCATGTGATATAGGGTAGTGTATGTTCTGCACTGCTTATTTTCCTTGCTTTTGAGCACTGCCAACTTACTAAAGAACAATTTCAAGCATGTCAGAGCTCATCAGGAGAGTGTCTTAGTATTTTGTACCTAAATATTGAGAGGTCTTCTGTGATTTTGGTATTATTAAGGATCAAGCTGGTCTTGTTAGGCTGGTTCGTAATCAGCTGCTACTGTGCTTTTGGGCAAAGAAAGTTGTTAATGCCTTCTAGCTTGAAAATCCCCTTTATTTACAATATTACATTAAGGAAAAAAATAATAAATCTGCAGTTTTGAGCAGAACTTTTTCTGACCAAAAGGGAAAGAATTGCAACTGTGCTGTGTCTTTGTCCAGACAAGTTAAAGCAGAGGTGTATTGACTTTACTGGTGTTCTTTGCCCACAAGATCTGTTCCATGAGCATGTTTGCTTTAACTTGACGACATTGTCACAGGGGAAGAGGCAGAAGCAGTGCCAGAGAAGTAAGCTAGCACTGGTGTTTGTGCACAGCTGAGATTATTTCCTTGTGAATGAGCAGTCTCATGAATAAAAGTACCCATCTCCAACTCAGAGGGTAAGACAAGTTACTCCTGGCTACCACATCTCCTACTGGAAAAATTTAATGAAGCATTTTAACTATTTGGTGATATGAGGAAAGGGGATTATCTTTCATTATAGTGGATTTATATGTTATTCCATTCACAGTTTCCATTTTTCATGGGTTTTGGCATGGAGGCAAGATACACATTGGAGACTGAAGATGCTCCTAAGGAAATTGCTCGATGCGTACCTTTGTCTTTCAACTGTTCTGTAAAGAGATGCCAAGGAAAGGGTTGTTTCCTGCTTAAACCTCTGATGGCTGTGGTCCTGGGATAGCAGGAGAAGAGCAGAAGCATAGCATGATGCCTGATGAATCTTTCATATTGGCCTGTTTTCCTTTTCCCATGCACCATCTGCAGTTACCTGCTCTGTTGTGCCATGGGATCAAAGCAATGCTGAACTAAAATCTGTCAAATTTGTGTTTTGACCTGGAGTGAGTATCAGACTAAACTTTGGACAAGCAGAGAATTTATCTTGGAGACAGCATTTCAACTCAAAGCATTCAAGTATTCAACTCATCATTATTCATTGATGTAAGGCAGGAAAGGGAAGAAGATAATCCAAAAGGAGACAATGGTCCAGTAGGTGAGGTACTAGTTACCTGTATGTACCTGTGGATACCTGTGCAGTTCCAAAGAGATTGTTGCAGGCTCTCTGCTGCAACAATCATTTCAGCAGCAGCACAGCAGATTAGGAATAAAAGATAAGAGAATTAATTCATACATCAGAGACTGAGACCCAGGATCACCTTTGCACAGCATCTGGATTTGGGTTAATAAATGAATTAAGACTGCTTAGAATTCAGCACAGAAACATAAAATAACAAAAATAAATAATTAAAAATATATTTCTGCCACAGTGTTGAATATTCATGGTCATGGTAATCCAAGATCTGGCTACAGGCTTGAAATCACCAAAAGGAGTGAAAGAAAGAGGGAAACAAAGAGAACAATGCATCACATATTCTTATGTGCAAGTTTCTTAGTGTTTGGGTTGGCAATAATATTTGCAAAATATAATAGAAGCAAACTATTCTGTAGTCTAAAGTAAGTATGAAGCAAGATTTTGCTGCTTTGCCTAGAAAAATTACAGAAATATTTCTTTTGTAGGGGTTAAGCTATCAGGAAGAAAATAGAAATGTCCAGGAATATAAAATCACTTAGGAAAGAGCCTTAAGGTCATTGAGTCCAATCATTAACCTAGTTCTGCCAAGCTCACTGCTAAACCATGTCCTTAAGCTCTATATCTAAATGACTTTAAAATATGTCCATGGATGGTGAGTCAACTACCTCCCTGGGCAGCCTGTTCCAGTGCTTGAAGACCCTTTCAGTTAAAAAGTTCATCGTAATGTCTAATCTGAACTTCCCCTGTTGCAACTTTAGGCTGTTTCCTCCTGTCCTATCGCTTGCTAGTTGTGAGAAAAGACCAACACACACTTCCCTACAACCTCCCTTCAGGTAATTGTAGATAGCAGTAAGGTCTCCCCTCATCCTTCTGAATAGCCTCAGTTGCCTAAGCTGCTCCTCGTAAGGCTTGTTCTGTAGACCCTTTGCCAGCCATGCAAAATGGCTCTGCTCTTTGAACACACGCCATCATTTCCAAATGCAAGGAAACAACATCTGGATTTATTTTTATATATATATATTTGCTGAAGCATTTCCACGTTGGATAGTTGAAGTATAATCTGTGGTCAATTGTCATTAAGAAATAAGTTAAGAGCAATTTCTTGAAACAGAAACGTTTATTTAATTCTTATCAACTCATGTAAGGTGTTTTCTTTCAGGTTGTTTTTTCCAGTTCAAAGGCACAAGCCTTGTTTGATTCGGTGTTTACCATTAGCAAAATGATGATAAAAACCAGCTTTGGTATGTAAGCTTTGCATATGCAAACCGACAGGAGAAGCAGGAAACTCTTTGCTCCATTTCCTAAATCAAAGAAAGATACAGATAAAAACTTGCCAAAGAGATTTTCTTCTGCAAACCATTTGACATGAATTTTGTTGCAATATACAGTTACTGAAGCTTCTGGGAGCAAAAAACCCAAAGATTTAAAACAATGTACGTTTTTGTCCTGAAGCAGCAGAGGGAGCTATGCTGACACGATTGTCTGTGTTCTCGGGCTTCAGCAACTGAGCAGAGCGTGTCATATGCTCTCTGTTCTTGACGTCTTGCAAACTTTAGTATCTTGGAAACATACTGAACCTATACCAGCCTCAAGGAAGGGGTACAACATGTGTCTGCAAAGTATACAAGAGGGAAAAATGAAACAGGACACAATGTTCCAGTCTCAGGCACTAAAAAGCCTAGAAGGCCTTGCAGCTTGGTCAATGCGTGCTTTCCGGGCACTTTGACATTTTCGAAAATTGCATTTTTTGTGTCAAGTATGTGAGGAATTCCAGTCATTACTTTGGTAGCCCAGAACGGCCTTTTTTACATCATCTACATCTTCCTACATCTTCATCCTGACAATGGTACCAACTCACAAAGGTTTTCGTCATTGGCTCAGAGTATGCCTGTACTCGACTGACTTCTTTGAGGTGTAAGCATTCATTGAGACACGTGCTTAAACATGCAGTTGAATGAAGGAATAGTTTAGTTGCTTATACTTAAGCATATGTGCAGGCCTTTTATAATGTTACTGGAAGATATTTACTTGTAGACCAAGCAGTAAATATTTGGTAGCTAAATACCTGGGAAGTATTTCCGTAGACAAAAGTAACTAATTTTTCTGCACTGTTCTCGTATGTAGGTATCTTTGGTTACTTTGTATGTGTACGTGTGTTTCTGCGTGTATGGGTGTATACATACTATCACAGAATCATTTAGGTTGGAAGAGACAATTAAGATCATCATGTCCAATCATTAACCTAACTGTACCAAGCCTACCACTAAACCATGTCCCTAAGCTCCACATCTGCATGACTTTTAAACACATCCAGGCATGGTGATTTAACCACCCACATGGGCACCCTGTTCCAATGTCTGATGATCCTTTCAATGAAGAAATTTTTCCTAATATCTAACCTGAACATGTATAAAAATAATTTCCAAAGAAGCTGTGCAACATCTAACATCTTCCTCTTTCTGTCTTACTTCCTACTCTCCCATTTTGAGCTCAGAAACCACCAGTGGAAAAATGTAAAGGGTCTACAGAGGTCACATTTCATTAAAGTTGCCCAAGGGTAAGTGAAAGTATAGAAAACATAGCCCTTGGAAGATATGAACTTTAGTCTCCCTTCCCTGCTCACCAGAGACTCTGATTCAGCTTCTAAATGACCAAATATTCATCCGTATTGAAGCCTGTAGCCTGTTCATTGCTGTAAATTTTCACTTCAGCCAGAAAGCTAGTAGGAAAAGATGAGGAGGAGAACAGGTGTTAGAAAAGCTAAGTTTCTTCTTCGATGTTACAGGTGCAAATGTTGGGGTGAATGTGGAAAATGCAAAACACTTGGCAACTTGTGGCAGAACCACAAGTGCTGCAAGCACCGCCCTATCCTCCAGTCTCAGCTAACCCAAAGAATTCTGCAGTCAATTTTTCCCAGTGGGACCTCCAAGCTTTGCTATTTGTGTTCAGGATGCTCCTAATTTGTAGTGGCTCTTTCGATGGTTGGTGTGTTTAGTAGCAACTCTTTCCTTGACTCAGATCCAACTTTTTTTTAAGATGACTGCTTTGATGGGACTCTGCTTCAGTCTGTTTATCCAGCAGTCTGCTAGACATCTTTAGAGTTTCTACTTGTTTTTTGTATTTTAGTTTTCTCTAGAGTTTGCTTGTTTTCAAAAGTGGGAAACAGATAAGACAACTCAGGTTTTAATCTTCAGTATATGTGCAGTAAGCACTCAAATCTGCAGCATTTAGTGTATCACAGTGTATCATAGAAAAGAGATTAAATACAATGTTTATTGAGAAAGCACTTAGCATAAAAATGTTTATCTCTAAAGAAAAGTACAAGGAAAACCTGTATATATGGAAAATATTAGGCAAGTTGAATTTCAGGTACTTCTCTGAAGATGTAAAGACAGGCCAGATAAACCACACCTGGAGTATTGTGTCCAGTTCTGGGCTCCTCAGTACAAGAGGGATGTGGAGCTGCTGGAGAGAGTTCAGCGTAGGGCAACAAAGATGATAAGAGAGGTGGAACACCTCCCTTATGAGGAGAGGTTGAGGGAGCTGGGTCTCTTTAGCTTGGAGAAGAGGAGACTGAGGGGTGACCTCATTCATGTCTACAAATATTTGAGGGGTGGGTGTCAGGAGGATGGCACTGGGCTGTTCTCGGTGTCATGTAGTGATAGGACAAGGGGCAGTGGTTGTAAGCTGGAACATAGGAGGTTCCACATCAACCTGAGAAGGAACTTCTTCACAGTAAGGGTGACAGAGCACTGGAACAGGCTGCCCAGGGTGGTTGTGGAGTCTCCTTCTCTGGAGATGTTCAAGACCTGACTGGACAGGTTCCTGTGTGACTTGGTTTAGGTGATCCTGCTGTTGCAGGCGGATTGGACTAGATGATGGTCCCTTCCTATCCGTAATGATTCTATGATTCTATGATTCTATGATTCTATTGTCTTTTTTATGTTATAGAAACATTCGTTTGTAGTTTTGTTCAGTCAGAGCATTGTATTTTTTTAATGATTTCTCTCTTCTCTCAGTACACAAAGAAATCATAGAATAACGGAAAGGCCAGAATTAAAGGAAGGCTCTCATGTGCCTGTAAAATAGAAGTTCTGTGAAACATTTCCCTGACTTCTCTGTGTGTCCAGGGTGGGATGAGGAGTTACAGCACTGCAGACAGGGAAAGCAGTAGTGAACACATGGGAGCTGAGGTAACCCTAAGTGTATGAGTGTTTTGGTCTCCTTGGAAAGAATAGTTTGAACACCTGGAAGGATCTAGGCCTAAGCAGCACTGAAATTCCCTTATCCTCCAACATCACCTTTAATCGTTCGCACTGGTATGATGAGCATGGGAACTGAACTGAAGTCTAGAAGAGGGCTTGTGGATACTCTACCAGTTGTGTAATGGGCAATATAGGCTAAGATAGTTAAAGGATCAGCCAATTTATTAACTGGTAGATTCTTGTTTGCACTCTTGTTTTCCCTCACTGCTACTTTGTGAATTTGTGGGAAAGAGTGAAATCACAGGTCTGAGGCTCCATACAGGTTCAGAGCAGCAGCAACCCAAAACTTACTCCCCAGATGAATCACTTGTGCTTCATAGTCTGTGAGAACCAAATGCCACAGTCCTTAATGAAGGGTCAGATACTCCCTATTAAGCACAAGAGCAGCTAAAGGGCAGAGCATTACACTAGTAGAAGCACATAGCTTTTGGATCATTCATAGCTTCTTTCTTCCCTTCCTCCTCTTTCTGATTGTCTTTTTTTGCTTACTGTATTTGTTGTGACTGAATGCAATGGAATAAACACTTTCTAGGTAATGTAATTTTTAAATAATCTACTTTTTTAATGTTTTTTAAATTGTTGATATTTTTGGGCATCAGAAATATAATAGATAATTTCAGACAAGTCCATTGTAAAAGACTGCAGCCTAAAGTCAGCAATAACACAGGATTAAGAACAAAAATTTTCGGATGGAGCAATAGAAAGGCATGTGGCTGGAAGGCAAGAAAGAAGGAGTCCAGGAGAGAATGTCAAGGGGAAGTAAAAACTTATCTTACCTTTTGGAGGATATCTTGCAGGAGAAGGCAGGTGGTCTGGGAAGTAAATCATAGCATGGGAGCTGTGCGTCCTCTCTCCTCCACAGCTGGCTGGGACTACCTTAGCCACCACCCCCAGATTCCAGATTGTCTCTCTGGCACTATAGTCCCCATTAGTACCCTACCCTACATTTTCTGTTCCTCCTGAGGGGCATAGGGGAGTGGTTTGGGAGATACACAAGATTTTTCTGGGTCCTGAAACCTAACCTATCGTATGCAGAAAGAAGCACAACTGGGACTAAGTTCCCCTAAAAAGCTGTTATCGTACAATCAATAAGCAAGTGATAAAATCAGCAGCAAATATAATCAGTGTATTTCCATTACAGAAACAGACAAAGAAGTAAAGTTGACAGAGCTATGAAAACTTCATTTGTTAATATAAGTGATAAAGGCTTATGGGTCTAGGCATGGATAGTTAAGAAACTTTGACACTTCCTAAGCCTTTATCATTAACATTAACAAACAGAGGTGAGAAGCAAGGTTTCTTCCTCTACTGTGAAAAAATACCAGCAAAACACATTTTGATTAATAGCCTATTTTTTGTATACATAACATTTTCTATTGTCATAGAGATCTGTTTATTTCCATCCTAGGGCAAGGCAAGCTTCTATTCTAGAGAACCTATCAAAAGCTCTCAAATTAGAAAAGCTGCTGTCTGGGTGAAATGAAAGCTGCAATTTTCAAGAAATGACTGAACATAGTAGAATGAGTTTTAGCAGAACCAATGCATGTTCTTGAGCTTGCAATATCATTGTGAGCATGTTGTATTGGAAAGACAGAAGCTGATCTAGAATTTTCTTCTTTCTGGAAAGCATATCTGCTTTGAGGTGACCGTAGATAGAGATTCATTACATTACAGTAGGCAAAGATGTCACCTCTTCCTTCAGAGGATGGAAACACTAATGTATAAATATGAATCCATTTTGAGGTCGAACATTATTGTATTTAACACCATACCACACCAAAAAAAATTTGAGAGGATCTTCACAGTTTACACATCTAGTCTGATGCAAATGACAGCAAGAGGAATTTCAAGGCTACACTTTGCAATGTTTATTTAATGGAGATTGAAGCAGAATCCTTTTAAACTCCTTGTAAACTTGTTGGCATAAATTTGTCCTTATTCCTAAGTCCTTAGTCACTACGAATCATTTACTTCCTTTGACAGTCTCACCTATAAAGAGATTTATTTGTAAGTTCTTAAAAGAATATGTGGGTGGAGTAAGAGTTGCTTATTTTAGGTAACCACCAGCCAGCTAGACTGCGTTCGCATTGCATAAGCAAGCAAAATATTCAATTGTACAGTTTGGCTACACTCTAATATAAACTTCTTCTATCCTCCAGGGCTGCATTTGCAGGAGAAATTGTGATCATAAGACACAGCATCTAGACTTCTCAGTTAGAAATAATTATTTCCATTAAATCACAGATTCCCATTTTTATAAGAAAAACAATGAACTACTGTTCTATGCCTTAGGACATGCAATGATTTTCTAGCTCTGAAAGTGAAATAAAAGCATTCTTCTTTGAATGAGTTTTCAAAGGGTTGTAAAAGCTGGAATTGCTAATAGCAGTTATCTGGAGAGATGTTTTCATGGTTTTTGAGATATTAGCCATGTTTACTTTCTATATTTACCAAGGACGTTGTCGATACTTGTGCTATAGATTACAGGGTAGTGCTAAAATGCCAGACCAACCTAAAGCTTAGAAACCAGAAACTGACTGTTTCTTATGGAAACATCATTCAACGTAGACAGACCTGAGAAACCAGGCAGATACTGATGTCTGCAGTTCAGGGTGTTACAGCCAGGACAAGTATTTTCATACCACTATGCAGAGTTCAGATTAGACCTTTTTTTGTACTTATCTGTCAAGATGCCATTGTTTGAAGGAAGAAAGAGGATTAACATTGTCAGCATCTTTTTGAGAGATTATCTCCAGGTCCCTCCTGGTCCCATTGAATTTCCCTCTTCTAAAGCTGTAATGTAGGAGTTTCCATCCTGGGACCAAATTTTGTCTCATGCATCAATGCAAACAGACTACAGTATCACAGAATCACTCTGGTTGGAAAAGACCCCTGGGATCAACGAGTCTAACCATCCACCCTACCTTACAAGTTCACCTCTAAACCATATTCCTCAACACTTCATCCAAATGATCTTTAAACACATCAGGGATGGCGATTCAACCACCTCTCTGGGAAGCCCATTCCAGTTATGCTTACTATGAGGCTGACACAGTGGGAAAAGTATGACAAACTTGACAAAGTAAATATAGAATTGCCCAGGCTTGCAAACAATTTGCAAACACAATGAGGACACATCATTGCATGGTTTGTTTCTCTCCTCCATACATATTTGGTATGCAAGTAATTCCAATTACATGAGCTATCCTTTGGACTTCCTTCTGTTGCCTGAAGTTGACCTTAAGTACTGATATACAGGATCAGATTAAAAGTCCATTAAGCCAAGTATCTTTACTTGGTATGACTATGTTTTCATGAAAGGATTGGTAATATAACCCATGTGCCATGACTGGAATTAAATCCAAAGCAATATCCCAAAGCATGTGGGGGGAGATCTTTACAACAGCGTTACGCTTGCTGATCCTGGACACATCCTCCAAGGGTACAGTAATAAGTCAAGCTATTCTTAAACTTTCTGGAAGACCTACTCCTTTTACTTCCTCTGTGTATTTTGCATTTGTCATTCAAGGAAATCGGTAGTGCTCAGGGGGTTTATCTTCTTTACATGTTTTAAAGTTTTCATTTGGCATAATCCTGATAGCAAGAAATTATATCTAACACCCTTATCCCATCTAATGAAGGTGAAGGCAGTGACACTGCAGTTTTAAGTGAGGTTCCTTTTTTTCCTGGATCCCCTTCAGTCATAAGAAGTCCCTCGTCTATCCCAGGAAGCAACGTAGACATGTCAGGTATCACAGAGAGTGAAATAAAACACTCTTGTTACTGTTGACCAAGCCTGAGTCAGCTGTAGGAGAAAGGTTTCGCATTTGCTCTCTGTAATGGATGAAAAAGTGAACTCAGATACAGATCATGGTTTAGAGGAAAAGGGTAGGGTGTAGCTGTTGTGCCTTCCTTTCCCCTTCTTTCACCCTTCCCTGCCCAGGAGAACATTGATCTTGAGAGCTACTACTCTGGTTTGTCTGTATACTGAGGACTTTGGAAATAAAACTCAACTGGGCTTGGATCAAATAGCTCTGTGTTATGCTGGCTTCTGTGATAAATTAGGTCCTACCTATGTCTAACAGCACATCTAGAATGCTGTTATTATGTCTATGCTTCTCATCCTCCACTGTGAGATAGAATAATAGCCTAGTTTCACATTTCTGAAGTTTCCAGATAGGATAATAATGAAAGCCATAATAATTGGGGAAATTAACAATTCATTTCAATCAGACTTTAAAGACTGAATGACTACTGGAGAATGAAGGAATACTGGACATAAGGAACTATATAAATATTAGAATGGGAAGCAAATCCACATTTTGAAACAATAGAGGGGAAATAATGATATATTCTTACTGTGAAAAAACACATTCTTTCTCTGCTGAGTAAGTAAATTTTATGTCAGACTGCTGAAACCATTCATGGAAGCCAACCAAACTGGCATCTCAAGCATTATCTAAAATGCCAGTGCTTAGTACTGCAAAATTAATGTTCTTCTTGCTCAATTATCCATGAAAAAGATGTACTGAGGGTAAGAGCTTAATCTGCCTTCTTTTGAGATACAGATCTTGATAATCTCACATTCATAACTAATATAGCTATAATACTGTCAGGAAGTTTTAGTAGTAACAGAAACCCCAAGATGAAAGCTCCAGATACTTTATCTCCAAGATTCATGTGTCTAGGAGGTCCTTACAAGAAGTAAAAGTGGAAAGTTTGTTCAAGTGAATCTGAGTGGATGTGATGGTAAAATTAATTTCTACACAGATATTAACTGCAGAAGCAGAGAAATGTCCTCAAAGTGTGTGTTGTGCACTGGGCAGAGATAAGAACTAAAGTCTACTTGTGTGTGCTGTTTTCAAGTCTGCTAGGATGACAGAAGGCAGCCTTCACCAATCTGTGATGCAGAGCTAGATCCTGCCTTTCTGCCAAACATTTGACTAGATGATCTTTTGAGGTCCCTTCCAATCCCTTATGATTCTATGATTCTGTAAACTATGCCAGCAACAGCCTATATGATGAAGATGGCAGCAAGTAAGGGGCTGTAGATGTACCATCCCATCTGTGTGTCAGGAGGCCGTCTTCCTGTTTATGAGATAGGCTGAATTTGTTTCTTGCTATGTTTATCTCCAAGGCATATACAAACAAGGAGATCTACCTTCTTGAGCTAACATTTACATTTCACTTCTTCCTGTGATCTGGATCATGATCTCTGCTAAAAACACTGAAATGTCTCATAGGAAATAGAGGGATATTCCACCTGACCTGCAATGTGCCATAGGAAATTAGTAGTGAAGCTGATCACTCCCTATACCCTGCCCTGAACTGGGCTTGGTCACCATGTTTATCAGCCTCACTGTAACTAGTCATGTTTAGAACCAGCGAAACCCAAAGGCTGAAAAAGCTGAAACATCCCTGTTTCATCATGGTGTGCCAGATTTCCCCTGTAGACCTGTACCCATGCACATGCTGTCTATCTGTTGACCTGCTTCTTTCAACTTGGCAGGAATTTCCTAGGTCCTGGCCCTTCTGATAACTGCTGTCCTTGAAGAGGAGATTTCAGGGAAACATATACTTAAGTCATTTACCTCAAGTGTCTGAACCTGACTGAGCAAATTGCCATTTCTTGATTGCTTCTCCGCTGCATGCAACTTCTGATTTTAAACTTGCACCAGATTTATAAATCTGAATGAAATGAGACTAGACCATGTATATTTTTCACTACACCAGACCGCAAAGTCCTCTTCAGAGACATACAAATTCTTAATAATTTTGGTTTGCATTAGTGGTCTGCATTCTGCCCTTTGGTTTGCATTCTGGCAGAAGAGAAAAAGTTATGTGATGAATAGTAGCCTTTAAGGAATTTCTGGCCTTGTCAGAAGAAAGATTTCTGCAGTTTTAGAAAGTTAGATCATTGGTTACTGTCTTACATACAGCTCAGGCATGTACAGATGCTGCATGAACACAAAAGCACTCTTGGTGTTCTGAAGTGCATAAGACACAAATTACAGATACAGCTGGAGTATTTTGCTCTGTGGTAACAGCCCCTACACTTACCCAGGCATTCTCTCAGTCTTGTCTCCATCCATGGTGGTGAGTTTCAGTGGCTATGACTGCACCACGTCACTTTCCAGCTATAACAAGAGTAAGTGCAGAGTCTTACATCTGGGCAAGAACAACCCTAGGTACCAGTATAGGCTGGGGACTGACCAGTTGGAGTGTAGTGTAGGGGAAAGGGACTTGGGGGTCCTGGTGGACAACAAGATGACTATGAGCCAGCAATGTGCTTTTGTGGCCAAGAGGGCCAACAGCATCCTGGGGTGGATTAGAAGAGGGGTGGTTAGCAGATCAAGAGAGGTTCTTCTCCCCCTCTACTCTGCCCTGGTGAGACCACACCTGGAGTATTGCGCTCAGTTCTGGGCTCCTCAGTTCAAGAGGGATGTGGAGCTGCTGGAGAGGGTCCAGTGTAGGGCAACGAAGATGATGAAGGAGGTGGAGCACCTCCCTTCTGAGGAGAGGTTGAGGGAGCTGGGTCTCTTTAGCTTGGAGAAGAGGAGACTGAGGGGTGACCTCATTAATGTCTACAAATATTTGAGGGGTGGGTGTCAGGAGTTTGGCACTGGGCTGTTCTTGGTGTCATGTAGTGATAGGACGAGGGGCAATGGTTGTAAGCTGGAACATAGGAGGTTCCACATCAACCTGAGAAGGAACTTCTTCACGGTGAGGGTGCCGGAGCACTGGAACAGGCTGCCCAGGGTGGTTGTGGAGTCTCCCTCACTGGAGATATTCAAGACCCGACTGGACAGGTTCCTGTGTGACTTGGTGTAGGTGATCCTGCTGTTGCAGGCGGATTGGACTAGATGATCTTTAGAGGTCCCTTCTGATCCGTAATGATTCTATGATTCTATGATTCTATGGTTTTGTTAATGTTGCAGGTTCTCTTTAAGAATTTTTTTGTAACTTTTCAAAACATCTTGCTGGCACCATTTTGTCTCCTATCCCCATTTACTAGTCCCCTTCCTGTCTCAAGTCACAATAGAAAGAGTAGCCAATGAGATCTGAAGAGAACAGCTGACCCTACTTGACATGATGAACCTCCCAGAGCTGCCTCAATTGCTACAGGTAGTTCCAGCTTTTCTAAGCATCACTTAGAGCCTGGAGCTGCCTGCAGGGATTGTTCCTTTTTTGTTAGTCTCATGCAGGAGGCCAAGAAAGAGGCCAGTCCTTCCTGATTGATGTTTCCCAGTCCTAGTTCAGCAAAAGGATAGAAAGGAGACTGGAAAAGGATCATGTAGGTACTTCCGGTGAAGAGGAGTAGGAGAAGTTACTCAGGACTAATGACTGCGCCATGCATCACCTGTCAAGGGCAAACAAAAATTCAGAAGACTTAGAACTGTTTCTATTTACTTCGTTTCAGACAGCTGAACTGGATAGCCTCAATATCAACCACCTTTTATACTTTTGTGCTAGCTGATGTTTGTAGGGCTGATGACCCAAGATCAGGGTCTTGAGCAATTGCAGAATTTTATGGGTATTTTGCACAAGATGGGAATTAAATCAGTTTTACCTCTAGCTCAGCCACATTGGATCAAGCTTTTTGACCCCTAACAGGTTTTATGCAAATAAATTTCTAGAATCCAGCTACTGAATCAGTTCCCATCTGACACTGAGTCCAGTATGGAACTTCTCAGTGTCTGTCCATAGCATCAGTTATGACAGGGCCATATTTGCTATCAGTGAGGTTAGGTTCAATATATGTGTTGTATAAATTTGTATATTTAATTTTGTTATTATTTTCATTAAAAACCTGATTACTTTTCTTTTACAATCCTTAAGTTTCTTTCCCTTATTCCCTTTCTCCTCCTCTTTGGGGAGAATCATAGAATCATTACGGATTGGAAGGGACCTCGAAAGATCATCTAGTCCAATCCCCCTGCAACAGCAGGATCACCTAGTCTAAGTCACACAGGTGACTGGTGTCTGAAAGGCCCCAAGGCCCTGCCTGTAACACCAGGCATCATCCTTGTTGGTGAGTACAAGATCCAGCAGTGCTCCTCTCCTACTGGGCTCCTCCACCATTTGCCTCAGGAAATTGTCACCAAGGAACCTCCTGGACTATGGGTGGCTGGCTGAGTAGGACTTCCAGCAAATATCAGGGTAGTTAAAGTCCCATGAGAACCAGGGCCTGTAGCTGTGAGGCTGATGTCAGCTGCCTGTAGAAGGCCTCATCAGCTTCCTTATCCTGGTATGGTGGCCTGTGATAGACACTCACAACAGTGTTACCCATGCCAGCCTGCCCCTTGATCCTCACCCACAAACTCTCAACTCTCTCTTCATCCACCCTTGGTTAGAACTCAATACATTCCTGTTGCTCTCTCACATAGAGGCAACTCCACCACCATACCTTGCTGACCTGTCCCTCCTGAAAAGGACATAGCCATCCATGACCACATTTCAGTCATGCAAGCTGTCCTACCACGTCTCTGTAATTGCCTCCAGACCATAATCACTTGACTGGACAAGGATTTCTAACTCCTCCTGCTTGTTCTCCGTGCTGCGTGCATTGGTGTACAGGCATTTTAGAGAGTGAGCTGAGCACTCTGATTTCACCTTAGGACAGCAAGAGGCCACTTGGTTGTCATTAAGACCAGAGCTCTGTCGCACTGGTGCGCACCCATCAACTATCCCACCCCGCTTTGAATCTTGTTTAAAGCCTTCTGAATGAGCCCTGCCAATTCCTGCCCCAGAACCCATTTTCCCTTCTGAGAGAAACCTCTCTCATGTGGACCTGCCAGATCTGGTGTCTTATAGAACCAGCCATCATAAAAGAACCCAAAGCTCTGCCTGTAACATCAGTCTTCGTAGCCAGGCATTGATGTACTTAATCCTTTCAGGAGCGAGTCTCCAACAACNCTGTAACACCAGTCTCGTAGCCAGGCATTAACGGACAGAGTCCTTTTATTCCAGCCCACGTCCTCACCTCAAAATGAAAGTAATGAAGATAATACAATTTGTGCCAAACAATTTTACCAAACGTCCCAAGGCCTTGTAGTCTTTCTTCATTCCCCTCAGGCTACCATCAAAGGTCTCATGTCTTTTTAATTAATTAATCAGAATATAGCTGTGAGCCTTTGGATCTCAGAGATTTATCCTGTTACTAACTTCATTATTCCTTTGAAGATCATATACGAAAAGTGAGACATTACCATTGCTGTAATGATGCTGGGTCATCACTGCTGTTGCTAGTCTGAAAAGCCGCTCCAAATGGAGTAGAAGTGCTACAGATATAATAAACCACAACCTATAAAATCTTTATTAGGTACTTCAGCATTTATCATATTAAACCATCTTCTGTCTTGCAAAGACAGATCGCCAATAATTTGCACTAATACTCTCAGGCACCTTAAATATTTAGACTGCAACTATTAGGAATAAATGCTCATAGTTTACATTGCAATCATGCAGGAAACATGAGAAATCAAAAGACAGTGCTTCAAAAGGCTTTTTTCTAGTTTTGGTTGATCATTTTTTCTGGCTTACAGAGCACCTCATTGCAATTATTTGTCATTTTGTGCTATGGCATTGCAATAAAAAAAGACCAAGGAATCTTTTAATTATTATCTTCATAATTAAAAAATTCCCACAATGTCAGTCCTGCTTGCACACACACCTGACAATAGACACAGAGCTCTTTTGCCTATCCAGGATACCAGTCGCCAGTTACAGCAGTGCCTTGCCTGCATAACAGTCTGCAGCTGTTTTTTGGGAAATGGTCCACTGAGGTGTTTTGTTGTTTAGATAAAAGTCTCCTGGACTTCAAAGTAAGGTCTGCAATGCAAATCTCTTGGGAAAACGAATGAATATGCAGCACGAGCTATCTTTCAACATCTTATAGTTATTCCTGTGAGTTTGAGCACCTATTCAAGAATAAACTACTTAGGACAAGAAAGACATTCCCCAGATTTTCTTATCCTCATGCATCCTCATGTTCTCTCAGCCTCATGCAAAGGGATGCTGAAGTTTTTCATAACGTGTTTTTCCAGATGTGTAAGATACAGCAAATATGCAATGAAGGTTCGATCTTGTAATAACAGCATGTTATGACTGCATACTAAAAGGCCCTAGTTCTGTAGTTTAAGCATGGTGCATAATTCACTTTAACGAACATAATTTGTTTAATAGCATTTGTCATGATCAACTGTTCTGAATTATGGTGTTAAAACATGTTAGTTTTCACTGCAAAAATGCATGTGATATTTTGTTATCCTTGGACTTGGACTTAGTAGAGAGTGTAAATACAATTGTAGTAGTGGGATCAGCCCTTACAAATTAGTATTCAGTGTTGGATTCTCACGAGAGGAGAGGAGAATTTGGAGTATACATTTATTTGTGTGTTTACAGGATATCACACTGCATATCTTAAGAAATCATGCAGCTGATAGTTTGATAAGCACTTGTCCTTCAGTCTTTGAAAATCGTAAAACCAAAAATGCTATCAGAAAATGCAAGCTGCGATGTTCTTGCATAGCAAAGAATTTGGGTGAGAGTCAGTTTTGTGATGCATAGTTAAAATCTCATCCTGCATCAGTGAATTATAGTGGATTTTCCCATAGGAGCAGAACCATGTCTCTGAAAGTGAAGTAAATGTTTTCCACCTCCTGAGATGCAGCCCCCAAATTGTCTTATCAATACTCTGGTAGAAATGTTTTAAAGTTAGGATAGGTTGTATAAACAGAGGTTTAGTATTTGTGAGAGAAAGAGTGT
Organism: Rhinopomastus cyanomelas; assembly: GCA_013400115.1. Classification (NCBI taxonomy): domain Eukaryota; kingdom Metazoa; phylum Chordata; class Aves; order Bucerotiformes; family Rhinopomastidae; genus Rhinopomastus; species Rhinopomastus cyanomelas. The sequence continues at coordinate 561 of VXBP01006767.1, read as the reverse complement.
GTATATTTACAAATAGAGGTATTCAGTAACTTGTCCGGTCACACTTGGGTCTGTGGTGACAGCCAGGATGTGAGTCCCTTATGCTTCTTCTTACAAGACTGCCTTTTCATTGTACAAAAATCAACCTTCTTTTCTCCACCTCTTTTCCTTGTCCACATAATGTTCTTTAAAATAGGTAGCTTCTATTATGTCTAGAAATAGAAAATGAATCTACTGCTAGCTCTACTGTTTCTCATAAAAGCATCACTAGTTCAGGCATGCACAACTAATATATAATTATATATAGTATGAAATGTGGCAAACTTTATTGTAAATAATGATGTATATGTTGACAAGTATATTTTTAAAAAAATAAGTAACAAATATTAGCATTGTGCCACCAATTAGCATGGTGCCATCATGCCCAATCAAAGATGTATTTGAAAACATTGCTTTCCTTTAGTCTAGTTTACTTTTCAGAACAGGACACACATATTATATAACCTCTCCCATTCATAGAATCACAGAACGTTAGGGATTGGGAGGTACCTTGAAAAATCATCTAGTCCAATCCCCCCGCCA